>BJBW01006275.1:3221-40683 GCA_004320125.1 Scolopax mira
TTCCCCCTCCGCCTGCCTGGTCTTTGCTTATGGATGGTGCTACTCTTGGCTTATGGATGGTGCTGGTCTCTCTAGGCTGAAACCCCAATTTTGGGGGTGTCCAGGTTGGTCCCTGCATCCCCTCTGTTCCCACTGCAGCACCCGTGGGGACGTGCCACGTGTCTGGGGCTGTCAGGAGGAAGCTGCTGAGCCCTGGGCCACCAGGTCCTGCTCCCTCCACGCGCTGTTGCCATCACCAAGCGCATCCCATCCAGGTGCTGATGCCCTCCCTACCGCAGCCACACCGCGGTACCCAAACCCGCCGAGAGCCACCAGCACCCCCAAAGTGCCTCTCCCTGTCCCCGGCAGCCGTTTCCAAGCACTGACCCTCTCCATAAACAAAGGAGAGGGAGAGGGAGGGTGGCTGGCATGTTAATATACTCTCCCCCCCTCTTTTCCTCCCTTCATCCCTCTGGGAAAGGCCTTTGCAGATATAAGCAAACCTTGATTAAAAGCTGCCTGACAGGCAACGGCAGCAGCAAGCAGCAGGCAAGCAAGCTCTCCAAGTCCAAAGGGAGCTGCTTCTGCTGCTGCCGCTGCTGCCTCCATTCTCAGATGTCCCTGATCCTTTAATCAATCACAGCCGCGGACGAGAAGAGCAAACACCCGTGCTGGGGCAGAGGTATGTGCTCGCATTCGTTCCAGCCGCAGCCGAGGCAGCAGGGCGGCCGCACGCCTTCGGATGGAGGCTCGGAGCCCACCCGGGGCTTGGAGCTGCCCTTTCATCTCCCAGAGTTGGGGACTGTGTCCCCTGCAGTGTCCCCCCGGGAGCCTGCACAGAGGATGGGTGCGGGCAGCAGGATGGGTGCGGGCAGCATCTCCGATGCAAAATGCATCCCAGAGGGGAGAGATGCTCCGTGCTGGTGCTCACCTGCCTGGGAAGCAGCGAAGATAGGGGGGGAAACGGGGTGTTTGCAGATGGGTACCCCCCCAGGAAGCTGCCAGGATGGGAACAGCCTGGGCACTGTGTGTCATGTAGGGCTGGCCAAAACCCAGCTGTCCTTCGACGGCAAACCATGGCTGGGCACGTGGTGCTGCACCCGTGGCTCCCGGCTCGGCAGCCCCAGGGATGGCCCCGGTGGGGAGCAGAGCCCCATCTCGGGGTGCGTGGGGTGGGCGAGGGGTCCGCTCTCACCCCGAACCCCCGGCAAGCGGAGAAACACCACCCCCACCACCCTCCCCGGGATGATTTGTCCCCAGGTCCTTCGTGTCACCGCTGCTCGGTGAGGCAGGGAGATGGGGAGGGCGGAGGGAAGGGAAAAACGCGTCGTTTTGATAAAACCCAGCAAACCCCTCTCTTTCCTGACGTGCTTCCCCGGCTGGCGTGCGGTGACGGGGGCTCTGCCCGCGTGGGGCCGGCAGGGGCTGCGATTTCCTTGCTTATTTTTGTGCCGCTGCTTATTTTTAGCGCCGCGTCTTAATATATTGTGACAGTGCCCTGGGACGTTTCTGCGCCTCCGGTCGTATGAGAAGGTGTCTGGGGCAGAGCCGCTTGACGCCGCAAACGAGTTTCAGCCAATCGCCAGCACGGGCACTGGCTAACGAGGCACCCGCCGTGCTAACGGGGGGTCCCCGGAGGGAGCCGGTGATGGGGGGGAGTGGCAGGGATGAAGCGCTGCACTGAATTTGTCAGGGCTCTGCGGGGAGGGACTTGCTCTTGGCGGGGGAGTCCCGGGTTTTAAAGCCCTTTTATGTTTTGGTTTTAATTGTTGGGTGGTTTTTTTCATCAGGTTGGTAAGGAGGGGCTGGTCGTTGGCAGCCACGGCAGGGGCTGAGCCCGTGCCCAGATGGGTTGGGGGCGAGGTGGAGAGAGGGTTCCCACACGACTGGGGACATCCAGGGGTTTGGTGTTCCGAGCTGGGAGCTGGTGGGTACCAGGTGATGCTGGAGCCGTGCTGACCTCCACCTCCCTTCGTTGAGCTGCTTTTTGGGAAGGGTCGGATGGTTTCCACCCCAAAAGGTGCCCCATGGATACATTTTTTGGACCCACAAGAGGTTTTTATCACAGAGAGGCAGCCAGCAGAGACATAGGGACATTGGGATCTTACTGGGACCTGGGTGGGAGCCCACCAAGCTGGAAGTTGCTAGAACTGGCTCAGCGGTGGGTGCAAATCCAGTGGGGACCCCATGGCTGGGGGGCAGTGGGGCACATGGTGGGGCTGGTTTTGGCAGCTGGTGTCTGCCCGCAGGTGCTGCCTGCCCCCAGGCCCGTTAGTAATGGACCTTTGTGGAATAACCCTCCTCATTAGGGTGAGATACCCCGGGGGCCAAAGCAGCTTTAGGAAGAAATTATGGTCGGCTCTGGCCAGGCTGCGCGTCTGTAAATGGGTTGATGCACAAACCCTGGTTGAGACATCATGGGGTGGCTCAGTCAGGGACCCTGGGAATCCCCAATCCTGGAGGAAAATGGGGAGCTCCGGAGGGGCCAGGTGGTGCTGGTGGTTTGGGATGTGCCCCAGCCACCTCCTGGGGTCCAGCAGCTCCAGTGTCCACCTGGGGCCTTGATGGGAGCCGTGGAGCTGTTTAAGGCTGGGATGTCTCTGGGTGTGTGAGAGGGGCTGATCCAGCCCCCTCCCTAGCTCCAGCCCCCTCATTGTCCCCACTTGAAGTCCTGGCAGCATCGCGACACAGCTCCTGCCCTCTGCACCATGGCATCCCTCTTGGTTTTGGGGAGCAGAGGGGAAAACCCCTCTCATCCAACTCCTTCCCCCCAATTTTATCAAGAAGTCCCTGCGTGCCCAACGCTGGTAGCAGAGATGGGATTTAGCAGAGATGAATTCCATGATTCTATGTGGGGTCCCCCTTCACTCCCCTGCCTCAGAGCCTGGCTGAGCTGGGATTAAATCCCCCTGATGACACACCTTTGGGATGTTGGGATGCTCCACACACACATTTGGGATGTTGGGATGCTCCAGGGGCTTGGGAGAAGCTGGAGCAAGGTGCTGCAACCATCCCAAACGTTGGGTGGAAGCCCATCAAGGGACACTGAGGGGACACCAAGGCACACCAGAAAGGAGATCCTGCTGCTCTCCAGAGAGGAGAGCTCAGACCTGGAGCAGACACGGCAGCGGCTCGGTGGGGGAATAAGACCCTTCTATTTTTTGGCAGCATGATGCTAATCAGCACGACCCAGCGCGCACCGCCGCGGGCGCGCAGCTCGCTGCTATTTCAGGAACCTACTTGAAATACACCTGCAAGAGGGGAGAGGAGTGCCAGCAAGTAAATAACCCAGCAACCCGCCGGAATAAAAACACCGGTGGGGGCTCACGGGCAGAATGAGAAGAGATGCAACGATTTAGGGGGGGGGGGAAATAAATAAAAATGAAGTACAATCTGGTGATGGAGGGGCTCGGTCCCAACCGCGTCCTGGTTTTCTGCAAGGATGCTCCCTCACCCCAGTGTTTTGTGGGGAGAGCCTGTCCTGGTGGCTGTGGTGAGGGGTCTTGCCATGATGGAGCCCCCTGCCCACCTCCCTGCTCAGTGTGTTTACCACACGCTGCCAATTTGGCTCCTGCCTTTTTTTTTCCCCCCTCTCTCTCCCCTCCTTTTCTGAAACATTATAAATCAAACGGCTTAAAATGTAAAGCATCAAAAATTCTAAAACCTTCATCTATTATTAACTGTGACAGTAAATTCCACCTCTGAATGTTTCACATAGCAACTGTTACCAGGACTCAGCATCCGAAGCTGATGTTCCAGCAACTTTCCATCGTGATGCCGAGACCGGCCCGGTGAGACCCGCTGCTGCTCCCAACGCCTTTCCATGGGATTGAGATCCCACCAGAGAAACTGGGCTTGGATTTAGTGCCCGGGATAGGAAAGGAGCTCGGCATCAGCGTGTTGGGGTGCAGGTGATGGGGGGGTCCCCCGTTATGGCCCTCCCTCCGTGATGGTGGCATAACCTCCAAACTTTCATTACTTTCATACGTCAGGGAGCACCGTAAATAGCGAGGATGGGGATGGGGTAGTTAAAATAGAGGTGTTTTTGCAGGGGATGCTTTTCCACCGCCGCTTTGCCCCGGTTGCTGGTTGTAGTCGTGCCCCCCGGGTGGTGACCCCCCCCATCACGGGGGTCTCTGAGCATCAGGCTCAGGGTGAGCTCGGGAACCGGGAGCCAGGCTTTCGCTGCTGGTGCTCGTTTGCCTTCCCCATGTGGCATCGCGGGTCTGCTCTGTGTTGTGCCCGGAGGCCAGGATGGCTCTGGCTGGGGTGGTTTGGGTTGGATTTGGCTCTGTGGCAGCACCAGGAGCCTGGTGGGAGTCAGGGAGAACCCCAGCTCTGCAGGATGCTGAGCCTGGTCCGGTAGAGCCCGACTGTCACATGGGCATCCTCAGTGCCGAGCCATGACGTCAGCTACATCCCCGAGACCACCCAAAACCACCCACCACCAAGCCGTGCCCTGTCCCCCGGTGCCCCCACCTTGCCGTCACCCCCGGCTGTGCCACCTTCACACAGATCCCGGTGGCTGTCCCTGTGCCAGTGGGATCTCTGCTGTGCCGTGCCGGCTGCGGGGCCGTGCGGCAGCGGCTGCTCCGCCGCCTCCCCGGGGACAGGCAGCAATTTTCCTGCTCTGAAGAAGCTTGTGAAGGTTTGAGTGAATCTGGGAAGCAAATCTAATTGGCAACCTGGTAATTCCTCGGGGGGACGTGTACTTTGGTCATATCTAAGTACATTCCAGCCAGTGTTTAAGACACGCTGAATCCAAACTTGGACAGTCAAATACCAGCAGCTCTAAGCTCCTTATCTATTTCAGGCAGATTAACTCCTTAATCATCCCTTTTGGAAGTTCCCTGCCCCAAATTCCTCTCCCCTCCCCTTTTCCCCCCCACCCAGATTTTTTTCAGCGGGAACAAAAGGAGCAGGCAGATTTTGCGGGTGCGAAAGGTTGGGATGGCGCCCGCGGTGATTGACAGAGTCAATAACTGGGAACCATGAGAAGGCCTTTGGAAATCTGCTTCCCCAGCTCACCTGCCCCAGTATTTGTCTTCAGGATTTGGAGACGAGGAATGCATAATACCGAAATCATTTATCACACGACACCAAACCTTGATTTATTTTTTTCGGATCTTTTTTATTCTAATTTTTGACCTCGGTTTATTTTTTTTTTTCAAGCCCTTTTTATTCCCTTTTTTTTTTAATTATTATTATTTTTCCCAGGGGATTCCCTGCTCAGCATCCCCTAGCAGAGGTCCAGCCGGGGGTTGCTGGGGTTGGGGGGGGGGTACCGTTTGGGAGACGTGCTGCTCCACAGCTCTCAGCCTTTGCTCGTGGCAAGGGGCTGCTCGTTTCCCTCCCCCTCTCTTTACCCCCCCAGGGTGGGCAGAGGAGGCCGTGCCGAGCCGCTGGGACGCAGCCGGTGCTGGCCACTGTCACTCAGGGGAGTGTCGGAGCATTACGCTTCATTACCGAGCTGTCTGCTGCTGCTGACTTAGAGGGCAGAGCCTGGCAGCGACGCAGCCGAATTCGTCTCCAGGCGGATGGACCTGTCTGCAGGCAGACACCGAAACGTGGCATCCACTGGGTGCCCATCCCTGGGGGGAGGAGGGGGGGGCGGGGGGTTTGCCGTGGGGTCAGTGGGTCTCTCCTGCTTTGGGGGGGTAGATGTTGATTCTTCATGGCAGAACAGCTGCCCCAAAAGCAAAAGGAAGGAGATGCCGTGAAATGCATTTCCTGATGAAGGCAAAGTGGGGGGGACATGGTAATGCCCCCTGTAACCCTTTGTCCCAGCAAGGGGTTCTCGATGGGACTGGGATGGTATGGGACCACCCCATATTTAATACTGCTCATCTAAACCACAAGCTTAAATGTCCCCACCAGCATGGAGGGGACATGGCAGGGACACGGTGGCACTGGTGGCAAAGCCCCATTGCCTCCCGGAGAGGGAGCAGGAATGTGGGAGGGGGCTGGGGTGCAGCTGGGTGCCAGGATCCGTCCTTTGCCAGTCAGTGGCTGTCCCACCACAGCTGGTGTCGGCCACCACAGTGTGAATTTGCAGAGTTTTGGGGGAAAAACCTTCAGTGGGGCAGAGCCTGACCCACTGAAGCCAGAGGGGCTGGACTCTGGGGGAGCTGGAAATGTCTTGGGGGGTGACAGCCACTCGTCACCTTCTGGGGTCTCTAGGCCTGCTGAGGATGGAGATACCCACCGGAGGAGGAGGTCCAGGACCCCAGCATGAGCCTGCTCCATCCCTGTGCTCCCAGTTTGGCATTTTCCAGCCTGGGAACAGAACCTCCCCCACCAGGGATAAACCCAGGCCATCCCCGAGGTGGGGCCTCAGCATCACGGGGGAGGATGCTGTGGGACATCCTGCTTTCCTGGCCCAGCAAGGGGAGGGGAAGGGGGGGAGGATGTCCCGCAGCACCTTGGGGGTCCAGCACTCCCTTCCCTCCCAGTAACAAACCAGCATCTTCTTTTATGTGGGCTCAGTGGAGCAGATTGTCCGGCGGCATCCGGAGACCCGCGGAGAGAACCCCCCTCCACCTCCAGCAGCTCTGGTTGTGCTCTTCCCCCCTCTCCCCCCTCCATTTCCCATGCAGTTTC
Source organism: Scolopax mira (assembly GCA_004320125.1). Classification (NCBI taxonomy): domain Eukaryota; kingdom Metazoa; phylum Chordata; class Aves; order Charadriiformes; family Scolopacidae; genus Scolopax; species Scolopax mira. Next base: position 9,801 of record BJBW01006275.1, read on the forward strand.
TGGCCGGCTTCAAGGGGAAACTGAGGCAGAGGGGCAAAACGGGGCGTGGGAGAGGCGGGGGGGTGTGTAATATTAGCGGTGGCAATGATGACTGGAATGGTTAATTATTATCGGAATGGAAGGGAGTCAGGCCAAGATGGGAGGGGAGGGAGGAAGGAAGACGGTTCCCGACCCGTCAGGCAGAAAATGAGTAAAGAAGAAAAAAACGGGAGCGTGCTGAGACCCCGCCAGGCTGTCAGCCCCCACCTGGAGGGTTGGCTGAAGGTCACCGTGGCGGTGAGTGGGGCTGCCACGGTTGTGTCCGTCGGTGCCCCCGGCAAGGGCTGGTTCTGTCCGTCCTCGCCGCCTCTGCCCGCGCCGGGGGCTCTGTCTGTGGTGGGATTGAGGTGGGGGGGCCGGGAGAGCCGGGGCCCTCCTTCCCCTCAGCCGTGTTTCCAGCCTCGTGACGGGCTTGTTGTCCTCTCCCCGCCAGCGCCTCAAGGTTGATGGCAATCCCTTTGCCGGGGCCCGGGAACACACGGTGCCTCCCTCCATGTTATCTCCCGTCATGAATTTTGCTCCCGAGCGCGATTCCCGACGGAGAGGGAATTTACCCAGGAAGGCTCAGGCTGAGCATCTGCTTTGCTGTGAGCCTCCAGCCTTTTTTCCCCCCCTTTTCTTTCTTTTTTCCCTGCTTTTTTTTTCTTTTTCCTTTTTTCTTTTTTTCTCTTTTTCCTTTTTCCTTTTATCTCTTTTCTTTTTTCCCTTATTTTTCTCTTTTCTTCTTCTTTCTTCTTTTTTCTTTTTGTCTTTTTTCAGTTTAATTTTGTCTTTTTTCAGTTTTCTTTTTCTCTTTCCTTTTTTCTTTTTTTCCTTTTTAACTTTCTTTTTTCTTTTCTTTTTATCTTTTTTCTTTCTTCCCCTGTTTTTCTTTTTTCTTCTTTTTCCCTTCGTTTTTTCTATTTTCCTTTTGTTGTTTTTCCTTTTTTTTCCCCTCCTTTTTTCCCCCCCTTTTTTTTATTTTTCTTTTTTTTTCTCCCCTCCCTTGCTTTTCAGATCCTTTCCTGCCAGCTGGCATTTTCCAGCAGCAAGAAAAAAAAGCACAACAACTTGCTCTGACTCTCAGAGCCTCCCCAGCCCAACCCTCTGCCAACCTCCCAGCCCTGACATCAGGGACCCAACCCTCCCCTTCCAGTCCCCCCCCCCGCCCAGCTCCAAAATAAAGGAAGAAAAACCAAGGGGAGAAGAGAGGATGGAGCTGGCAGATGAGCCGGATTTCCATGCGAGGAGATAAGGTTGGGGAGGCCACGGGCTTCCCCTGGCAAGCACCGGAGGAACTGGGGCCAGCAGAAACGTTGAGTCATGAGTGTGGTTCGCAGGCGATGGGGTTTTTTTGTGTGGTTTTTTTTTTTTTTTCCCCAGAATAAAATTCCTTGCTGGGGAAGAGCTGCTGAAAGGGTCAGGGATGAAGGACTGTGCCCCCCAAAATGGGGCTTGACCTGATGTTGCACCCAGTTCTGGGGGGGGGGGTTTGGAGGGAAGTGGGGGGACGGACCTGCCCAGGGAATTCCCCAACAGCTGGATGGGAGGAGCAGCGTGATCTGGGGGGGGCTGCAGGAGATGGGGACCCCATCTCTCTTCCTCCTCCTTCGCTACCCGCATCCGCCCACCCCCCGCGCAATGGGCGGCGCAGCCCCAGCTCCATTTATCATCATCTGCGGGCAAGTGAAGTGTGCAGGGAACAGCTGCTCCGGTCGGCTGAGCGCCGAAATGGGGGGGGGACACAACACACCGTGATGGGGGAGGAAGCAGGGGGCTGGGGTCTGCCCTCTGGGTACCATACATCCCCCCCCGCAAGATGCTGTATTGGGATGGAGCGTTGGTGGGGTGGGAGGTGGTGGGGGTGGGGTTGGGGAGAGGGTGTTTTAGTGGGGTGTATTGGAGAGAGGGTGTATTAATGGGGGGGGGGGACAAAGCAGAGAGGGTGTATTAAAGGGGTTCATTAGGGAGAGGATATATTAAAGGGGTTCATTGGGGAAAGGATGGATTAACGGGGTGCACTCGAGAGAGGGTGTATTAAAGGGGTTCATTAGGGAGAGAATATATTAAAGGGGTTCGCTGAGGGGAATGATGAATTAATGGGGTGCATGAGAGGGAGGGTGTATTAAAGGCGGGCAATGGAGAGGTGTTAATGGAGAGGCAATGGAGAGAGGGTGTATTAAAGGGGTTCATTGTGGAGAGGGTGCTTTACTGGGGTGCACTGGAGAGAGAGTGTATTAAAGGGGTTCATTAGGGACAGGATATATTAAAGGGCTTCACTGTGGGAAGGATGGATTAACGAGGTGCATTGGAGAGAGAGTGTATTAAAGGGGTTCATTGGAGGGAGGGTGTATTAAAAGGGTTCCCTGGAGAGAAGATGCATTAAAGGGGTCATTGGGAGCATTATTGGGGTACATTAGATGGTGCTTTAAAGGGGGGACATCATATTAGGAGGGTGAAAGGGTGCATTAATGGAGTATGCTGGGGAGAGGTTGCATTAAGGGGATTCATTGGAGGGAGGATGCATTAGTGGGGTGCACTGGGGAGAGGGTGCACTAATGGGGGGCATTAGAGGGTGTATTGGGGGGATTCATACACCCGGCCAGGGGTACCCATTCCCTCGGAACTGGCTGCCATCACCCAGTGCCAGGCATCACAGGGGTGTCCACAGGGTGCAGGGACAGACAGACAGACAGTGGCAGCTCCACAACCGCCTGAAGAGTTTGACCCTGCCCCGGGCCAGCCCCCAGGGTCCCTCTGCACTGCCAGGTGGGGTGGTCTGTCTGTCTATCCCCCCTAGTTCCTATTATTCCCAGCTGTTGGGGCAGGATGTCCTTTCCTGGGCTGTCCCACACATCCCGAAACCTGCCCCCCCCACCTTCTCCCTTCCAACTTTCCCATTTTCTCTCCTCCCTTAATAATCAAATTCTCCGGCGCAGTTTGCGGCGTGGCAGCCGGCCAGGAAGGGTTTCTTTAAACTCCACCAGCTCACAATTAAACAAATCTGGGGCTGACGCTCCTCGATAGGCCCTTATTCCCCCCCACATACACACACCAAGTGGGGCTTGGGGGGGGGGAGGGGGGGAGGGAAGGTAGGGGGGCGTCCATCCCTTTGCTGGACCCCTGGGATGGGGGGCGAGGGCTGGGAGGGGGATTGGTGCAGGGATTTTGGGGTGGTCCGTGGTGCCAGCGCTGCTGGGCTGGCGAAGCATCCCCCTGTGAGAGCAGGCTGCTATTTTTAGACGTCGAGTCCTTGTTGATGGCGCAGCAGCAAAGGCGAGGAAGGAGCAGCCGGAGGAGCAGCAGGGCCGGGGGCCCTTGGATCAGGCCCCCAGGGATGAGCAGCAGCTGGGAAGCGAGGCCGGGATGCAAGGGTGGGGGGTGGGGGGGGTGTCAGGGGATGCCCACTGCCCCCGGGGACGGAGGTGTTGGGGGTCTTGGGTGCTTACCGAGGGTCCCCTGCCATGGGAAGTCCTGAGCTGCCTTCAGAGGTTTCCGAATCCGGCCCTGCCATGTCCCTGCCAGCCAAGGGGAAGAGGGAGGAAAGGGGAGAAAGCAAGGAAGGAAGGAGGGATGGAGGGGGAGGAAAATAACACCAAAGCCAGCCACGCAGCACAAATCCTCCTGAGCAGCAGGCAGGCTGTGAGCCACTGCGCAGGCAGGCGTCTGCAGCTGCAGGGCTGCGCTGGCCTGGCAGTGCCACGCTGTGCCCCAGCTACGCTCCTGGCATCAACCCCGTGCACCACATCAGCCCCACACATTGCATCAGCCCCACGCACCGCCTCCACCCCACGCACCGCATCAGCCCCACGCACTGTATCAGCCCCAGGCACCACATCAGCCCCAGGCACCACATCAGCCCCACACATTGCATCAGCCCCACGCACCGTGTCAGTCCCATGCACCGTGTCAGCCCCACACCCTGCATCAGCCCCATGCACTGCATCAGCCCCATGCATCACGTCAGCTCCATGCACCGCATCAGCCCAATGCATCAGCCCCAACAATGCATCAGCCCCATGCACTGTGTCATCCCCACACACTGCATCAGCCCCATCCACCATGGCAGCCTCGGGCAGTGCAGCATGGCCTCGTGCACCACAGCATGAACCCGGGTCTTGCACCGGCTCTGGGAGGTGCAGCGAGTCCTGCGTTGTCCCCAAAGGGTGACACCAGGGCTGTGCCCGGATCTGTGGGGCTGGCTGGGCTGTCCACGTGTCCCTGGGGACTGTGGGGACAGAGTGCTCCGGTTTGGCCGTAGCCAGAGGTGAACGCAGCTCCTTGCATTGCACTTGCTGTGGGCGTTGTGATGGCCCCAAGTCCCTGCCTCCTCCCATGGATGCTTTGGAGACCCCTTCTCCAAAGCCCTGGCTTTGGAGCCCTGGCTGCAGCTGTGGTGGCTTTGCTGGGCCACCAAGGGCAGGGGTCCGGTGCAGCCATGCACCAATGGCCCCCTTATCCATTCCCATCACAGGGGCAGTGGGAGCTGGGCTGGAAACTTCTTCGGGGCTGGGAGAGCATGTCTGGCAGGGACGTGGCGGGGGGAGCAAGTGTGCGGGGCCCCCAGGACGTGGCCACAGCCTCCTCCCCCTCCCGGGAAGGGCCGTAACCTCGCTGCTGTCGACAGCTTGATTTGATGCCATTAAAGAATTTGCTGGGAAACAGCAACATCTGTTACGGCCCTTCTCCGGCAAAGCTGCGGCAGAGCCGAGGGAAGAGCTGGCCTCCGGCTCTGCCGGCGGGTCCGGGTGCTGCTGGTGATGAGCCTGTCCCCTCCAGGCCCCAAATGCAGCATCCCACCCCTGGCACAGTCCGGGTGACCTGCAGGGAGATGGTGGCGTGGCCCCGGTGCAGGATTTTGGCTGATGTCGGCTGGGGAAGCAGCGGGTAACCCCAGTCTCATCTCCTGCCCCATGGGCCTCATCCAGCCCCGTGTAAGAAGACTCCCTGGGGTGCTGGAGGAGCCCCAGGCCTTGCCAGGCAGTGGGATGTGGCCGAAACTGGCTGTCCCCATGGCCTGATCCTGGGGGGGGGGGGGGGGGGGGGGGCTTCCTCCCGCCCACCCACATGCACACCCTGCTTGTGGGCACGCGCAGCCTGCAAGTGTGCAAGCCCCACAGGTGTGCACACCCCGCACACGTGCACACCCAGCACATACTCACACCCCCCCCCAACCCCCTGCACCGGCTGCTTTTGCTCAACCTGGCGTTGTCCCAGCTGTTTGAAAAAAAAAAGTAATAATAATTAGTTAATAATAATAATAATAATTCATAATAAACCAGAAAGGGGGCGGGGGAGGAGGGGGAAGCTCTCCTTAAAGAACCAAGCCCAGGGTCTCCTCAAGCCGATTTCATTTTTTGAACCTGCTTCCACGTGGAGAACAAGGGGCCCTTTTCTCCCTTTAATTTTCTCGCTGCCGCCCAGGGCTGCCCCAGAGGCCTGGCTTTGATTTTGCTGCCTTTGTTCCCGCAGCCCCGGCCCAGGACAGGCCGTAGAGGCTTTTGCACCAACCTCACCGGATTTTTAATTGACCCTTCTTTTCCCTGGGCTTTAGGTTGCAGCTGCCAAACGGGGGGGAGCAACATGGCAAGCATCCAAAAGGGGAGAGGGGATCTGGGGTGCCGGGCTGGCATAGGTGACACCGAGTAGTGCCGGAGGGCACTGTGCGATCGGGGCGTCCCTGAGCCACTGGGGGTCATGGAAATATAACTAAATAAAGCCCCCTGGGTGTATGTAGATCCTGAAAAGGTGCTGAGAGGTTACTGGTGTCCAGCAGGCGCTGCGGGGAAAGGGGGGGGCCAAGCTGGGACTGATCAAACCAGTGGTGGTGATTTGTGCAGAGCCACCCACAAAGGGACCGGCCAGAGCCACACGCTGTTTGGGACGCTGTGGCGGTGACACAAGGGTGGCAGTGGGACACATGTGGCCCCCTCCCCGGCTTGGGGCTGCCCAGCGTGGCTGGCACCATGAGGAGGTTTGCTGGGGAGCGGGGCTTGTTCTCTACCTCCCTCCTCATTACACTCATCACCTTAATGAAGGCAGAGGGGATGGCACGGGGTCACCACCGTAGCGCAGTGCCAAGGGAGTGCCAGCAGGGAAGTCCCCAGGGAACTGCAGACCCTTGGGGCTGCACTCAGCAGCACTCAGGCTCCCAAATCTCAATCCACTGCCAAAACTAGAGCTTGTGTTCTCCCCGGTGCCTCTGACCCACAGGTGCTGTGAATGAGCAGGATGCATCCATTCCCCCCCCACCACCGAGCCCTTCATTAGCCCCCGCAAGCCACTCAGCTGCCTCTGAGATCAAACTGGTGACCCAGGTGTTTCCCTGCACCTCACGCAAGCAGGGCTAGGAAATGGGGAGGTTTAATGACCACGGTGGCGAGGTGCTTGGCTAATAGACGTCTGCTGGCGGGAGCAGACAGCTTCCAGATGGTATCGTGCCGGGGCAGGGGGTATCGGCTGGGGCCGGGGGGGCCGTGGGAGGCAGCAGCAGGCAGAGTCGGGCAGAGCCAGCGAGTTGAAATGACTATTTTTTTTTGCAGCAGAGCCTGCGGTTCTGGCCCTCCACGCTGCTGCTTCCAGTAATTAGTCCAATAATTAAAAAGAATGGTGATAAGCGGGGTGTTCAGAAGGGCTCGCAGGATCCCGACATCCCTGGGGAGGGTGTGCGGGGGGGGTGGGGTGTAAGTGATTTGCAGAGGTGAGGGGCAGTGGGTGCGTGAAATGCAGAGCACCAGGGCTGGGGGACCCCAACATGATGCAGGGGGTCACTGAGCCACGCAGGGCAGGCAGGGAGGGGGGTTGTTGGCCCTGCAGAGCTGGGGTAGGCAGCGGAGACAGGGAAGGCTCCCAGCAGCAGGACAAGGAGGCCTGGCTGGGCATGCTGTGGGCAGGGAGGGGACAGTCAGATCCCAGCCATCCCCCCCGCCCCCAGCTCACAGGCACCATGCGAAGCGAGGCGATGCAGCGTGGAGCCATGCACGATGTGATAATGGGTGGCACAGGGCAATGCAAGGTGAGGGGATGCGACGGCAAACGGTGTGATGTGGAGGCGACGCGGTGCGATGGAGAGCGATGGGAGGTGATGGGAAGCCAGCTGCTGCAATCTAGGGCAACACAGGGCAGTGCAGGGCAACGTCAGGCAGCACAGGGTGATACAATGCAAGATGACATGATGCAGGGCGACGCGATGCAGGGCGATGCAAGGTGACGTGATGCAGGGTGATACAAGGCAATGAGATGCAGGTCAATGTGATGCAGGGTGATGCAAGTTGACGTGATGCAGGTCAATGTGATGCAGGGTGATGTGATGCAAGGTGATGCAATTCAAGGCCATGCAATGCAGGGCGTCGTAATGCAGGGCCATGCAATAAGATGCAGGCCACGTGCTAGGATGCAATGCAGGGCCATGCAATGCAAGGCAATGTGAGGTGATGCAGGGCCATGCAATAGAATGCATTGAAGGGGGATGCGAGGTGATGCAGGGCCATGAGATAGGACGCAATGCAATGCAGGGCCATGAGATAAAACGGGGTGCAGGGCAATGTGATGCAGGGCAAGGCGAGGCGACGCAGGGCCAGGCGATAGGATGCGATGCAGACTGATGCAGTGCAAGGCGATGCACTGCAGGGTGATGCCAGGAGATGCAGGACAATACAAAGCAATGAACAGCCAGGCACTGTGCTCCAGGGTGCCGGCGAGGCGACGCAGCACCAGCAGGGCGATGCCATGGCGGGCGAGGCGATGCCCCCACGGCACAGGCGACGCTGCCCCTTCTCCGCGCGCGGCCGAGCTCCCCGGCCCGCCACGGTGGGGATGCTTCATTTGAATTCTCGCCTCTCTCTCTTCGCAGATAACGAGCCCGCGCCATGCAGTCCTTTCGAGAAAGGTGTGGTTTCCATGGCAACCAGCAGAGCTACCAGCCGACTTCACAAGATACATCACGCCTGGAGAATTACAGGCATCAAAGTCAGGCAGGGCCGAACTGCGAGCGGCAGAGGCTGGTGGCGAAGGAGTACTACAGTCAGCAGCAACTGCCGTACTCGGGCTATGAGAACAGCACCGTGGAGAAATACCACCGGGGAAACAAGCAATTAGCAGGGCAGCAGCTGCAAGGCAGGCCGGCCTTTTCCAATTACGCCGTGCAGGAGAACAGCCCTTACCCGGCCCGTTATTCAGGGGACGAGAGCTTGCAGGCGTGGGGTGGCCAGCCGCAGGCTCTGCCCGGTGGCGTGGCCAAGTATGAGGACAGCCTGATGAAGAAGACGGCGGCGTTGGCGGGCGGGCGAGCGTACCACGAGCCGGCGGCCGCCCCGCTGCCCTTCCGGACTCACTTCCAGCAACAGCAGCAGCAGCAGCAGCCCCAGCAGCAGCAGCAGCAGCCGCCCGCGCTCCCCTACCCCAAGCTGCAGCGGCAGAAGCTGCCGAATGACGTCTCCTCGCCCATGCCCTTCTCGCAGAGCCCCCACTTTGGGCAGCACTCGCAGTCCTTCCCCGCCTCCTCCACCTACTCCTCGGTGCCGGGGGGCAGCCAGCCAGCACACTCCTACAAGAGCTGCACGGCTCCCTCGGGGCAGCCGCCGCTGGAACGGCCCCTGGGCAGCGCCGCCAGCCTGGCCCCCGGCCCCCGCGTGCCCAACCTGCACGGCTACCAGCCCAACCGCATCGGCTACGAGCAGCCCCCACAGCCCCCGCCGCAGCCGCCGCCGCCACCACCACAGCCGCCGCAGCCGCCGCAGCCCCCGCAGCCCCCACAGCCCTTGCAAGGGCGGCATCACGCCCCAGAGACCCTCCACTACCAAAACCTGGCCAAGTACCAACATTACAACCAGCCGGGCCAGACCTACTGCCAGGGTGATGCGCCGCCCGTCCGGACGCCGGAGCAGTACTACCAGACCTTCAGCCCCAGTGCCAGCCACTCGCCGGCTCGCTCTGTCGGCAGGTCCCCGTCCTACAGCTCCACTCCCTCCCCGCTGATGCCCAACCTGGAGAACTTCCAGTATAGCCAGCAGCCACTGAGCACTGGCTCCTTCCCCGCCGGCATCGCTGACCACAGCCATTTCATGCCACTGCTGAATCCTTCTCCCACCGATGGGACGAGCCCCGATGCTCAATCTGGGAACTGCAAGAACTTGCAGAAGGAGAAGCTGCCTGAAAACCTGCTGTCGGACCTGAGCCTGCAGAGCCTGACGGCGCTCACCTCCCAGGTGGAGAACATCTCCAACACCGTCCAGCAGCTGCTGCTCTCCAAAACGGCTGTGCCCCAGAAGAAGGGCATCAAGAACCCAGCGAGGACCCCTGAGCAGCTCAAGGGGCAGCACTGCAGCCCTGAGAGCAGCACCTACTCGGCAGAGCAGGTGGGGACCCCCCTGTCTGACCCACTCAGCACCCCCCAGTCCGTCCATGCTGAGACACAGGATGCTGACTATCTCAGTGGGTCAGAGGACCAGCTGGAGAGGAGTTTCCTGTACTGCAACCAGAACCGCAGCCCTGCCCGTGTCAACAGCAACTCCAAGGCGAAGCCTGAGTCGGTGTCCACCTGCTCCGTCACCTCCCCAGACGACATGTCCACCAAATCGGACGACTCCTTCCAGAGCATCCATGCCAGCCTGCCCCTGGAGACCTTCACCAAGTATGTAACCAACGAACGGGACTGTCCCCGGCTGCTCCTCAGCGCCCTATCCCAGGAGGAGCTGGCTTCTGAGATCATCGTCCTGCAGGACGCCATCAGCGAGAAAGCAGACAAAGCCTGGGCCAACTCTCCAATGCTGAGCAAGGAGGCCACCAAATCCCCCTTCCAGCTGGAAAACCACCGACCCTGCCTGGACTCCATGGTGAAGGGCACCTGGCCCAGCCAGGGTGACTCCAGCACGCTCACCGAGCCCCTCAAGCTGGACAAGGCTTCGGGGGCCAGCACAGGGAAGGACTTCAGTGAGGAGGTGTACGAGGGTCCCCAGGTGGAGTTTGCGGCCGCTGAGACCAAGGATGCCCTGAAGGACACTGCCCAGCTGGCCTTCAACTCCAAGCCCAGCATCCCGGCAGCGACATCGAGCGCAGGGGCCACCAGCTACAGCTGCTACTCGAACACCAGCGCCAACTCAGTGGGGTCTGAGAACACCATAGAGCACTTCGAGTGGCCAGAGGAGAGCCTGGGCGATGCATGCCTGCGGTGGAAGGATCTGCAAGCCACCGACCTCCCCAAGGGCTTGTTCCCCAGCAAATTGGTGGGCTCCTGCAAAGAGAAAAAAAATGCCTGTGGCTTGGATCTGTGTGATGGTGAGCAGCCGGCCAAGAGCGAGCCGGCCCAGGACTTTGGCCAGCAGGCGATGGAGGAGGAGGAGGAAACGCTGACCTATGATGAAGCGACAAAGGCGGACAGCGAGAGGTGGCTGCAGGACACCCGGCACTGCTGCTCAACGGGGGACTTCAGTGAGATCCCCATCATCTCCTCGCCAGACCTGAAGGAGTCAGACCTGGAGGCAGAGGAGTACTCCTCGCTTTGTGAGCTGGCTGGCTCAGAGCAGAAGTCGGTGACATACGACGCCTCACCACCCAAGCCTCCAGAGATGCCCGCTGTGCTGTCCTCCAGCGAGGTGCCTGTGTCCGCTGAGGAGACCGTCAGCACAGTGGAAAAGGAGAGCTCGGCTCCAGGCTCGCGCCTCTCCGGCCAGTCCGTCATCCTGCTGGGCCCTGCCGTGGGCACGGAGACCAAGGTGAAGAGCTGGTTCAAGTCGTCTCTGCCCCACATCCAGCCCGAGGAGGAGAACGGTGGAGGGGAGATGTCCCACGCAGAGGTGGCCGATGCCGAATCCGCCCCGTCGGTCATGGTGAAGCAGCAACTCACCCCCGAAAACATGCTGGGGAAGACGGAGCCCATCTCACGGGGCAAGAGCCTCCGCAACAAGAGGGTCCACTGCCGGCTGCCGGAGGGGGACGGCTCTGGCAGCGCCGTGCCGAGCCCCTTCAATGACTTACCAGCAGTCGGTGGCGTGGCCAGTGCCTGCCTCGGGCCAGACGGCCAAGTGGAGTTACCGAGCAAGAACGCCCACAGCCAAACGCCCCGGTTTCCAGCCGAGGGTCTGCCTGCACGTATGTGTACCCGCTCCTTCACCGCCCTCGCCGAACCCCGCACCCCGGCCCCGCTGGAGGGGCTGAAGGCCCCCACGCACCAGGAGAAGCTGGGGAAGAAGCCCGCCTGCGGCGTGAAGCAGCGGGTGGCTTTCAAAGCCAGGAAGCGCAGCAGCCGGCCGGCCCCCAAGGTGGTCCAAAATGCCAGCGATGCCACCCTCCTGGTGCCCAGCTTGGTGGCAGCAGAGGAGGTGGTGGGGCCGACGCCACCGGAGGGGGACACGGTGGAGGTGGGGGAGAGGGACCAGAGGTCAATGATCCTGCGCTCCCGGACAAAGACGCAGGAGGTTTTCTACACCAAGAGGCGGCGGGGCAAGCGGGCGGCCGATGTCCGGCTGAAGAACTGCAAGGCACCCAAGAAGCTCATCTCCAACAACCACCTCCCACCCGCCTTCAAGCTGGCAGCCCCGGGCAGCCCCCACAAGGAGGGCAAGGTGGGTGCTCGAATGAAGCTGCCCAAAGCGGGGCCAGGCATGGGTGGCAAGATGTCCGAGCGGCCCCTGCACTCGCTGAAGAGGAAGTCCACCTTCATGTCCCCCATCCCCACCAAGAAGAGGAACCTGGTCCTGCGCAGCAACAGTGGCAGCGTGAAGGAGGAGAAGCCAGAGCCCACCCCCAGCCTCTTCAAGAAGATGCCCGTGGCCAAGAAGGTGAAAGCCAAGCTGCCCCCCAAGAGTTCTGGTGAAGCCCTTCCCAAACCCCCCCCACCAAAGGAGGCCCCCGACGTCTGCATCAAGATCACCTCCCGGGCAGCCTTCCAGGAGGCCACCAAGACCAAAGTGCTGCCTCCCCGCAAAGGCCGTGGCCTCAAGCTGGAGGCCATTGTCCAGAAGATCACCTCGCCCAACCTGAAGAAGTTTGCCTGCAAACCAGCAGCCACGTCGGGGGCAGCAGCCACGGTGGCTGCCTATGGCACCTCACTGAGCCCGGTGGGGGCGGAGAGGGAGCGGGCGGTGAAGCACAGCGGGGTGGTCCCGGTGGTGGGTGACATGCGGCTGCCCAAGCCAGTGGTGGCACAGAAGGCGCCCACCATGCCGATGGCCGAGCAGCTCTGCCGGAACCCCAATGGCCGAACACCGAAGGGGAAGCTGGGCGGTGGGAAGAAGCTCTCCACTGATGGCTGCCAGGGGGAGGCCTGTGCACCAGCCCTGGGGGTCCCACCCAGCTCCACCATGGCGGCCAAGAGCCTGGGGCTCCTGCCCAAGAAGAGGAACCGCAAGGGCAAAGCGGCAGCGCTGGGCATGGCCAAGGCGCCCTTGGGCCCCCTGCCACCACCACCGCACCCCCGGGAGCGTGCGGCCGGCCCGGGCGGCGGGGAGGAGGCGCCACGGGAGGGGAAGAAACCAAAGAGCGAGGAGAAGGACGCAGGGGGTGGCGATGGTCCCCCGGAGGGACGCCCCCCAGCTGGGCCAGCGCGGGGGCCGAAGCCGCGGGCCAACCATTCCAACTACAATGGCTACTCCAAACGGCAGCGGAAGCGCCTGGGCCATGGCAAGGCCAAGGCGGTGCCGGCGCGGTGCAAGAGCCGTGGCAAGCGGCGGCGGCAGCCCCAGCAGACCCCGCTGGTGCACCCCGCCGAGCCCGAGATCCGTCTCAAGTACATCTCCTGCAAGCGGCTGCGGACGGACAGCCGGGCACCCCCCTTCATCCCCTACGTCCACGTGGAGCAACGCGGCGAGTTCACCACCACCTGCACCGTCGTCAACTCGCCCATCGAGGAGGCCAGGCTGCAACGGGGACCGGCTGGGCCTGTGCCGCGGCCGCGGGCAGCTCTGCCCGCCTCCTCCACCATGCACATGGGGCCGGTGGTGTCCAAGGCGTTGAGTGCCACCTGCCTGGTCTGCTGCTTGTGCCGCAACCCCGCCAACTACAAGGACCTGGGGGACCTCTGTGGGCCCTACTACCCCGAGGACTGCCTGCCCAAAAAGAAGTCACGACTGAAGGAGAAGGCACGAGCAGAGGGGCTGGGCGAGGATGCCATGCCCCCTGCCGCAGCCGAGCGGGCACCCCGAGGGACAGAGGGGGGCTGCAGTGCCGGCGGCAAGGCGGCGCGGCCGGAGGTTGCCATCGAGGCGGCCAAGCAGAGCGCGCTGCGCTCCAGCCCGCGGGGCATGTTCCGTAGGCTGCAGAGCTGCTACTGCTGTGACGAGAGGACAGAGGGCGAGGAGGCGGCCGAAAAGCCCCGGCGGCACGAATGTCACAAGGCCGAGTCCCCGCCGCAGGAGCTGGCGGGCGACACGCAGGAGCACTGGCTGCACGAGGCCTGTGCCGTATGGACCGCTGGGGTTTTCCTGGTGGCGGGGAAGCTCTACGGGCTGCAGGAGGCCGTCAAGGCGGCTGCTGACCTGGTAAGAGCTCGGCCGCCCGCCCAGCACGGTGGCATCTCCCACCGGCCTCCTTCAGCCGAAGCCGTTCCACCAGCTGCACCGCTGGCCGGGATGAAAATTAATAGGGTTGGCCCTGACGACTCACCCGGGGAGAGTGGGGTGGGTGTTCAGGCACCATTAACCCTACTGATTTCCTGCAAGTTTTGTGCTGCTGCATCTCTGAGAGGAACTAAACACCCCCCACCTCCCCTTTTAGGCGTAGAAGCATATTTATGTTGTTAGTTTCGGGAGGGCAGCAGGGTTCTCCCCCGCCCCCCGGGACCATGAGGATGCTGAGCCCAGTGGGTCACGTTCCCCAACCCAGCTGTGTGTCACAGGGGCTGCTCAGAGGGGGAGAGACGCAGCCTGTTGAAGGCAGAATGAGAGATGAAAATGGGCACGATGTGGCCTGATGTCACGGTGATGGGCAGCAGAGGAAGGGGAGCTGGAGAGAGGGGGACAGCCCTGTCCTGCTCCTCGCCCAGAGCAGGGGCACCTCGAGTGAGCAAAATAGTGAGGATGCTGCTGAGAAACTCTCAAGGAGACAAGGAGACGTGGGTGTTTTGTGCTGAGGAGTAGGAGGGGACAGCCACCCAGCAGAGGGTGGGCAGGGGTCTCCTGCAAGAGACAAGCCCCCCCCAAGTACTGAATTTGGGGCTGGCCATATTCCAGGCATGCAGCACGGCTGTCTGGAGGCTGCTGCCCTCTCCCTGCCCGTGCTGTGGGGCCGGGTGCTCCCTCTGGGGACAGGGCAGGAGGTGGGGAACGCTGTGGTCCTCCACCACCACTGCCACCGAGTAGGGCACGGCCCAGGCCGTGGACCCTTCACTGCTGCTTCTCCCGCCCCATGGAGGATGGCTGTGGGCTTGGTGCCACCCAGGGGAGCTGTATGGTGGGGAGAAACTTCGTGTGTGGTTGCAGGCATCCCAGCGAGAGGCACAGCGCCCGTGCAGGAGGAAGGATGCTGCCTGGGGGAGGGAGGCAGCGTGGGGCTGGAGAGGTGCAGGGGCACCGGCGCCTTCTCCTCGAGGTGGGGGCCGTCGGGGTGCTTTGCTCCTGCGCTGGGCTCTGATGGGGTCTCTCTGTCTCTCCACATCTCTCTCCTTCCCTGCTCCGAATTCCCGGGTGCCTTTAAAGAAGTGCTCGAGCTGCCAGCAAGCAGGAGCCACCGTGGGCTGCTGCCAGAAGGGGTGTCCCCACACCTACCACTACGCGTGTGCCGTCGACACAGGTGAGCCCGGACGAGGGGACAAGGGGTTTGGGGACTCCCCCCCCCCCCCCCCCCCCCCCCCCCCCCCGCCCCCCCCCCCCCCCCCCCCCCCCAGCACCCTCCAACTCGACTAGCCACAAGGCTGGCCACTCCACAACGCTCTAGCCCACCCAAGGTCAGGCTAACCCCCTGCACCAGTACGGGTTGGGGGTGACCTGCTGGAGAGCAGCTCTGAGGAGAAAGACCTGGGAGTTCTTGTGGACAACAGGATGACCATGAGCCAGCAATGGGCCCTTGTGGCCAAGAAGGCCAATGGCATCCTGGGGTGCATCAAGAAGAGCGTGGCCAGCAGGTGGAGGGAGGTCATCCTGCCCTTCTACTCTGCCCTGGTGAGGCCCCATCTGGAGCACTGAGTCCAGTTCTGGGCTCCCCAGTTCAAGAAGGACAGGGAACTGCTGGAGAGGGTACAGCAAAGGGCCACAAAGATGATTAAGAGCCTGGAGCATATCTCTTATGAGGAAAGACTGAGGGACTTGGGTCTTCTTAGTCTTGAAAAGATTTAGGGGGGACCTGGTCAATGCTTACAAATAGTTAAAGGGAGGGTGTCAGATTGGATGGGGCTGGTCTTTTTTCAGTGGTGCCCAGTGGCAGGACAAGAGGAAATGGGCACAAACTTGAGTCTAAGAAGTTCCACCTAAACGTGAGAAGGAACTTCTTTCCTGTGAGAGTGGTAGAGCACGGGAAGAGGCTGCCCAGAGAGGTGGTGGAGTCTCCTTCTCTGGAGACATTCAAAACCCACCTGGACAAGTTCTTGTGCAACCTGCTCTGGGTGGACCCACTCCAGCAGGGGGTTGGACTACATGATCGGATGATCTCCAGAGGTCCCTTCCAACTCCATATGATTCTATGGTGTCCTGAGTTTAGCTGGTCTCAGCTGCAACCTTCACACAAATGATGTGGCTTGTCTGGATGGTGGTGGGAGGCCATGGAGGATGCTGTGTCTCCACCGCTTGGGGACAGCCGTCAGGCAGGGCAGGGACTTCCCTGACATGGCTTTCTCCTCCTCACAGGTTGCTTATTAACCGAAGAGAGCTTCTCTCTGAAATGTCCCAAACATAAGGTAAGCCCAGAACCTGCCCAACACCTCCCCAGTGCCCTGCAGCCCCCTGGGGTAGGGGGACCTGTCTTTGAACCACATCCCCTTGGGGACACCCACAGCACGCTCACCCTGGGCTCAGCCCCACATGGCACAGAGCATCCCTTGGGACTTCCTGTCCCTGGGCGGGGACTAGACCACCCAGGACCCCTCCATTGTGAGGGCAGGCGAGTGGGTGCCGGGTCTGGGACCCCCAGCTGGGCTACAGGGCTTTTGTCCCCCTTCCCTGGGTGATGAAGGGGGGGGGGCGGAGAGTGTGCTATAAATGAACTAAAAGTGATACGTTTTGGGTGGGCACCTAGTTCTTCATGGGTGGGCAGGGTGGCTGCTGATGGGGTCAGCCCGGGGACTGGACCGAAGGGCCACCAACCCCGCAGCGGGACCACCACCGAACTAACACACACCTACCCTCCTCCCCCCCCCCCCTCCGCTTCTTCCCGCAGAGGCAGCCGGTGTAGCCCCCACCCCACCTCCCGGTGGGCACCCAACGAGAGGGACCGGCGGAGGAGGCAGCGCCCCGGGAGCGGAGCGGGGCCGTACCGGCAGCAGCCCCTCTGCAGGTGGGCACAGCGCTGCCCCCCCCCCGTCCCGTGTGTCCGTCCGTCCGTCCCCCCACTTCAGAGCCCGATCCGGACGGGCAGAGCCAGCGCCGGGTTTCCCCCACCCCCGCTCCACACACAGAGGTAAAACCCGGCCTGGCCTTACGGGAGACGGATCGGGATCCCCCGACCCGGGATCGCTGCACAGGGGGGGGAAAAAGGGGTGGGGAGGGTCGGGGGTTGGGGGTGGGGGGGGGGGGGAGGTTGTGGGACCGTGTACAAGGTGGGGGGTCCCGGCGATGTTGTCTTACTGTGGGGCCGCCGGACCCCCCCGTGGGTCCCGGCTCTCCATAATCTCACACTGATCTGATCTTGAGATGTTGCCTTCAGCAAACCTCACGGTGTCTGTCTGTATATACGTGCGGCGGAGAAAAGGAAAAACAAAAACAAAAAAAAAAACCACAAAAAAAAGACAAAAAAATCCAAAAAAAAAGCTTAAAAAAAAAAAAAAGGAGAAAAAAAAAAAAGACAAACAAGGGCCTGCTGTTTGAAACACTCTGCTTTTTCCGTTTTGTTCTTCCATCTCCTGTTTGCCCCCCTCTGCACCCACATTTGCCTAGACCTGGGTGCCAGCCCCTGCGTTGGGCACCCACTGAGGCGGAGGGTGCTTGGCTGGGTTGGTGGGTGCCCACCGGGCTGCCTCAGCCCCGCTCCCTACCTCCAGCCCCCAGCCCATTGCACCCACCACCCTTCTGTTCCACAGGGCACTGGCATTGCTGGGCGCTGTTTGGGACCCCAAAACCTCCTCCCTCTGCTCGGTCTCGCCAGCACCTCCTCTTGCTGGGGACAGGCTTTGCTCCCCGCGCTTGTGCAAACCCCATGGCCCTGGGTGCTGAACCCCGATCTCTGGGTTCAAACCTCAGGGTTCTGAGTGCTGAACCCTAATCTTTGGGTGCAAATCCCATGGCTTTGGGTGCTGAACCCCAATTTCTGGGTGCAAATCCCACGGCTCTGGCTGCTGAACCCTGATCTCTGGGTGCAAACCCCATGGCCCTGGGTGCTGAACCCCGATCTCTGGGTGCTGAACCCCGAGCTCTGGGTGCAAACACCAGGGCTCTGGGTGCTGAATCCCAGGGTTTTGTCCTGGAGGAAGAGGGTGCCAGCAGCCCAAAAGTGGCTTCCAGGTGGCAGCAGTGTCCTTGGCAGGGAGGAGGCACTTTCTTCCTCCCTCTGCAAGGCCCTGCTCTCCCCCACTGCCCTGGGTGCTGGGTTCACTCATCTCCCTCAGCTTTCATTTCCCTTCCTGGCCACTTTGCTGGAGCTGGGGGGGCTTCCCAAGCGTTTGGGATAGTCCCCCACTCATGTCCCAGCGGGGTGCCCTGCGTGACTCCCCACTCTCCACACCCTTATACCACCCACCCCTGGCGCAGGGAGCAAATACCCAACCCAGGGTGAATCAACCCCAAATCCCATCCTTAAAACACAGCCGCCCCCCCCCCAGCCTGCAGAGCATCCTGCAAAGGGTGGGCACAATGCTGGCCCCATCCGTCCTGTTCTGCCACCCCCCTCGACCCCCACAGAGCCAGTCCCCTTTGTGTCCCCCCCCCCGCCGACTGTCGTGTCCCCTCCGTCCCACCCAGCCCTCACCCTCAAGGTTTGCTGGCCACAAAATGTCTGTCGTTTCAGCAGCCTGCCTCGGACACGGGAGTGAAAAACACAAAAAAGGAGGAAAAAAAAAAAGAAAAGGAAAAAAAAAAGAGAAAGAATAATAAAAATAATTAATTTAATGAAAAAAAAAAAAAAAAACTCCTGGTGTCCCTGGCAGTGTTGCCTGAAATCTGGCTATTTTTAGTGACATCTTGTACATATGACTGTAAAATGGTAAACCGTGTGTATTATATATTGCCTCATTATATAGTGTATATATATGTATACATATACATATATATAATATATATGAAGACTGTAAATGTTAAGACTAGTGTTCTTATTAGTATATTGCTTCACACTGAAGATTGTGTGTAACAAGCTGTTTCTAAAAGATGTTTATTTTCCTTAAGAGTAAAAAACAGGTCATTGCATTCAGAGCGTCAATAAAGATACAACGATTGTTTTGGAAGTACGTGGCGCCCTGCTCGTGGCCTCTCCTTCTCCCGGGGGGGCTGCTGGGAGCAGGGAGGGGGGGTCCCCACACTCTGTGCCAGCCCCTGGCTGGCCCTTTGTCCCCCCAGGTGTCACCTGCACCGAGGGTTTTTTTTCGCTTGTAGGGCTGGGCTGGGAGGGGGATACTGCAATGGGGTTTGGGGGGGGGGGGACGGGGGGTGGCACCCCCANNGGGGGGGGGGGGGGGGGGGGGGGCGGGGGGGGGGGGAGCGGGGGGGGGGGGGGGGGGGGGGGGGGGGGGGGGGGGGGGGGGGGGGGGGGGCCCGCCGGGGGGGGGGGGGGGGGGGGGGGGGGGGGGGGGACGGGTGGTGGCACCCCCAGCACATCTTGGGGTAAGGAGGGTATGTTTGGGGTCCCTTGGCACAGTGTCCCCATCCCTGCCACCCTTGTCCCCCCCATCCCGTGCAGCTTGTGGGGGTAAGGCAGGATCCACAGCGAGGGCTACTCAGGGGGAAGGGGATGCCCAGCCAGAGGGGATGCAGGGGGGGGTGTCCCTTGCTCCAGCCAGGCTCTCTGTGCCCCCCACCCCCCCCAAGTTCAGTGTCTGTCCCCACCCCTCCCAGTCCAGCACACACCAGTATAAATAATCAGCTTTAATTGTCTGTACAAAACTCTCCAACTATGAAAATACCGTTTAAAAAGGCAAGGCGGGGGGAGGCTGGGGTGGAGGGGGCTATGTACAAGAGGGGGGGTGAAGCAAGGGGACAGGGCCACCCCCCCCCAGGAGCCCTGTGGCACCCTGCCATCCCTTCTCCAAAAGCATGTCCGGGAGTGGTGGCAGCTCCTAACTGGGGGGGGACTGCTCAGTGCAGGGGTGGGAGATGGAGGGAGAGTCTGGGGGGAGGGGGGGTCCTCCTCTTGCCCACCATGGGCAGGGTTGGGGAGAGGGCCCTTAAGCCACCACCACGAGGTCAGACCTCCTCTCCATCCCCCACCCCCCAAAATGGGGGCAAAGCCGAGGTATCCCAAGCCCTCCCCGCAGCAGTGGGACCCAAGGAGGGGAGGGGGAAGGCAGGGACAGCAGGAGAAGGGGGGGGGAGGACGAGCCCCCACCCTGTGGCAGGGTAGGGGTTTGGGGGGGGGTACAGGTGGCACCGGGACCAGGGTGGCCGAGCATGGCAGTGCCATGCAATACTGTGACAATGTCACTAGAGGTCCCCACGTCCCACCACCCGAGCGAGCTGGGGAGAAGGACAGAGCCGTGGGGGGTGGCTGAGACCACGGGGGAAGCCCCACGCCAGGAACCCCCACCAATGCCACCAGTGATGCCACCAGTGACACAGGGCATCACCCCTCTCCTTCCTCACCCACCCCTTTCACCTTCAAACCTGCTCCCTAACACCATCCCACCGGAGGGGGGAAACTGAGGCACGCACCTCCCCATGACCCCCAGCTACCCTCTCTCCCAGGACATGGGGGAGTGGGGGGGTGGGAAGGGGGGTCTGGCAGCGTGGCAGCCCTTCACCCCCCAGTCTTCCTGCTGGGCTAGCCCGATGTGACGGTGGTGCCGCTGCCCAGCTTGATGATCATCTGCTGGCAGTCGTGCAGCGTCCGTTTGTCGCCCAGCTTCTCCAGGGTGCGGGCGGCCTCGGCCAGCATGCCCACGCGTTGGCCAGGCCCCGAGAGGAAGCTGGGTGGGAGGTAGCAGCAGGCCAGCAGCAGCGCCTCGGCGTGCTCCCGTGGCGTGGGGTGGCTCTCGGGCTCGCCGGCTGCAAGGGGGAGAAAGAAGGGGTCAGTCCCAAGGGTGCCCCAAGAAGCCATTGACCCTCCCTTGAGGGCATGGCCTGGCATCACATGATGAGCACAATCTTGAAGATAAGAAGTTCCATCTAAACATAAGGAGGAACTTCTTTACTTTGAGGGTGGCAGAGCCCTGGAAGGGGCTGCCCAGAGAGGTTGTGGAGTCTCCATCTCTGGAGACATCCAAACCCCACCTGGATGTGTTCCTGTGCAACCTGCTCTGTGTGGACCTGCTCTGGCAGGGGGTTGGACTAGATCACAGAATCATTTCACTTGGAAAAGACTTTTGGGATCATCGAGCCCAACCATCAACTCTACAAAGTTCTCACCTACACCATATCGCCATATCCCCCACCACCACATCTCAACGACCCTTAAGGTGACCTCCAGAGGTCCCTTCCAACCTAGTGTGATTCTACAATCACCATCTGGCATGTTGATGGGGCCGCTCACCCTCTTGCACCAAGGTACCACCACCACAGTGTGGTCACGAAGCCCTCCCAGCACCCCACCACCCAAGGGTGCCATATCCCACCTGTTTTGCTGCCCTGCACCCCTCTCCTCCGCAGGCTGCGGTCCAGCAGCTGGTGGGTACGTGTGGGGCTGGCCCGGGCCATCAGCCTGGCGGTGGCTTCGTGGAGGAACACCTGGAGATGGAGATGGGGAGGTGGGACAGTGAGTGCAGCCGGGCATAGGGGAGGAGGGGACCCACCAGGATGAGGGGTCGGGGGGCTCACCCGGCGCATGGCGGGGCGGAGGGTCTGGGCCAGGCGCCGCAGGCTGCTGAGGTCCTGCTGGAAGCCACGGAGCTCGATGGCGGAGGCCTGGTAGAGGCAGCTGCGCTGCTGGCTGGCACTCATCTGCTGCTGCCACAGGTTGGTGCGGGTGACGAGGAGCAGGTCACACAGCAGGAGCTGGACCGCCTGTGTTGGAGGGGGGTAGGGGGGGGAGTTGGCAAGGGGAGCTGGGTGAGCTGTGGGGGAGAGATGGATGGGGTGGGGGGGCACTGAGGAGGTCCCTGGTGGGGGGTGTGGAGGGGTGCGGGCAGGCGTCGCTGCACGGGACCCCCGCCGGGCTGCATGGCAGGGGCATTGCACTCCCAGTCTGACACATGCAATGCAACTACAATGCACCCCCGCGAGGGCCGGGGGCACCTCCTGCCAGGGCCGGGGGGTTTCCCCCCCACAGGGTGGGTGCCCACCTTGTGTGTCTGTCCCCCTGGCCTTCCCCCCGCACCCCCCCTGACCCCAGAGCCCGGCTCACCTTGTCGATGGTGCCCTTGGGGGGGTTGCCCAGCTCCAGGCTCTCCCGCAGGCAGCTGCTGGCTTTCTCGCAGTGGCTCAGGCTGGCCTGGCTCCCGTCCTGCTTGCTCAGCATGGTACGGACGGCCCAGAAGGAGTGCAGGGCGGCACGGGGCAGGGGCTTCCTGCAAGGTTGGAGGGGGGGGACGGGCACACACAGTCACTCCACGGCTGTGTGTGTCCCCCCACCCCCTCTTTCCGCAGACACGGGGCAGCGCAGTACTCAGAGAGCATCTGCAAGGGCTGTGCCAACCCAAAGGAGGAGGGGAGGTGAGGGATAAGCTGTCACATCCCCCCTGCCCTGTGTGTCCCTGATGTCCCCAGCACTCACTCAGAGCTCTGCAGCGCCCGGGGCATGGTCTCCACCAGTGGGTAGAGGCGCTCGGCCCCTTCCTCATCTCCCTGCAGCCAGTGAATAACTGTGCCAATGATGGACGCCCACCACTTGGACACGGGGTCGGTGCCTGTGGGGTGGGAGGGACACGGGAGCGGGGTGTCCTCCGGCCCCGTGGCCCCCCCCACAAAGTGTCCCTGGGTGGGGACACACACACACACCAGCCTCACCTGTGACAGCTGCCAAGCTAGAGCTGATGGAGGGCACGGGGCTGGGCACGCCGCTGGCATCGGAGCAGCCGTTGAGGAGCTGGAGATACTCCAGAGCGTTGGAAAAACGGCTGCAGGGAGAGGGGCCGTGAGTGGGGTTGGCCCCCCCACGCCAGGGGGAAGGAGTGCGGTGCCCACCCCAGCACTTACCCCTCTCCCTGGGCGGCGGGACGGCTGGGCTCAGGCATGGCCACGCAGCATAATGCCTTCTCCAGGAGGTGCTCGCGGAAGAGCTGGGTCACCTGTGCCAGCGGGTCCACTGTGGCACAGAGGGACAGTGAGATGGTGACAGAGGGGTGGTGAGCCCCCCTCCACCGAAAGCATGGGCTGGGGGTGCCGGGCAAAAGGGGGGATTACCTGGGTTGCCAGCGGAGCTGTAGATGGTCTCCCTCGGGACACCCTTGACGGCCCAGTCCCCATCAACGAAGAATCGGTGGCCCAAGGGGTGGCAGAGCCACTGCATGGCGGGGGGCACAGCCCCGCCGTGGGACAGGGCCACCCGCCGGGCGCTGCAGAGGAAAGGGCGCTGCGGGGAGAGCAGGAGGTCAGGTGGGGGGCCCCCAAGACTGGGTTCTAGGGGACACACGTGCCACCCCATGCAACATTACGGGCTTGGAGAAGAGTGACTAGAGAGCTGGCTGGCACAAAAGGACCCATGGGTCTTAGTTGACTGCCGGCTGAATATAAGCCAGCAGCGTGCGTAGGTCCTCAAGGAGGCCAACAGCATCCTGTGTCAGGAATACTGTGGTGAGTAGGACTAGGGAAGTGATTGTCCCCCCGTACTCAGCACTGGTGAGGCCCCCACCTTGAGTACCCTGTTCAGTTTTGGGCCCCTCACTACAGGAAAGACGTTGAGATTCTGAAGTGACTCCAGAGAAGGGCAATGAGTCTTATGAGGAGCAGCTGAAGGAGCTGAGATTGTTCAGCCTGAAGAAAAAGAGGCTGAGAGGCCTCTCAGGAAGGAGGAAATGGGAAGAAGTTCCACCTAAACATGACGAGGAACTTCTTTACTTTGAGAGTGTTAGGGCACTGGAACAGGCTGCCCAGAGAGTTGGTGGAGTCTCCTTCTCTGGAGACATTCAAACCCTGCCTGGACATGTTCTTGTGCAACCTGCTCTGGGTAGACCTGCTCTGGCGGGGGGGGTTGGACTAGATGATCTCCAGAGGTCCCTTCCAACCCCATGTGATTCTACGATTCTGTGAGAGGAGAATCTTACCACTCTACAACTCTGAAAGGGTCTCTCCTCCCAAGGAACAGGCAGTAGGACAAGAGGAAATGGCCTCAAATTGCACCGGGGGAGGTTTAGATGAGATATTAGGGAGTTAGATTGAAGGTCCCTTCCAACCTAGACAATGATTCTGTGCCAAACTGAAACACATACCCCCTGTCCCCAAGCCCATGGTGGAAGGGGGTTGCCCTACACTTACAGCCAAGAAGTGGAAGCAGCGGTGCAGGCTGGCCTTGACCCGTAGAGCCGCCGCCACGTAGATCTCGGCCAGGGCGGCCACGGAAACGGCGTCACCGGCACACTCGGCCAGGTTGACAGCACTCAGCGCCAGGTTGATGGCCAGGAGATGCCCCCCCGCCTGCTTCCCTGTAGGGGACAAGGATTGGGGGGTGGTACTCAGTGAGGAGAAGCATAGGGGTACCATCCCCTTGCCCTCCCCACGGCGCCATGGGGCCGTACCGGCGAGGTGGAGCTGGTGGAGGCGGTGGTAAGCCATGGCGGCGTCGCGGGCGCTCTGGCGGACGTGGGCGGGCGGCGGGGGGTCGGGACGCAGCCCCCCGGCACGGGCGGCCAGCCAGCGTCCCACCCAGAGGCGCTGGAGGAGGTGGCGCAGCAGGGTCCAGAGCAGGCTGCAGGCCAGGTCCCCGTGGGAGGCGGGCAATGGCCGCCCCAGCGCCCCCAGCGCCGTCCGTAGGTGCTGGGCACCCTGGGCGAAGTCCCCCTGTGTGTCCCCCCAACCCAGGGAGAAAGGGTTAGCGCAGGGGGTGGGACAGGTGATGTCATACAGGGTTTGGCAATGGTGGGATATGGGGTGGGTGGGTGGGGGGCTTACCCTGTCAAGGTCAAGGTCAGCCTGTCGCCGGTGCCGCCAGAAGAGGACGGAAGGCTCGGAGTGGGGGCGGGTGACGGGCTCCCCGCAGACGAAGAGCCGCACCACCGCCCCCAGCACCAGCGCCACGTTCAGCGCCCAGAAGGCCAGCGTGGGCCACAGCCACTGCGACCACCCCCACTGCTCCTCTGCATGGGGAGCAGGGGGGGAGGGGTCAGCGCCGCCTCCACCCCACATCCACCCCAGGGTGTCCCAGCCTGGTGGCCTTCACCATCTGCCTGCCCCAAGAGCCTCCACTCCACTGGTGACCACCCCAAAAGCTTCCACCCAATGCCCTCCACCCTAGCATCCTCCACCCCAGTCGTCTCCCATCTCGGCCCCAACCCAAGACCCTCCTCCTGGTGGTCTTCACCCCTTGCCCGTCATGACCACTGTCACTCTGATGGTCTCCCCTCCAACAGCCTCCATCCCGACAGTCTTCACCCCATGCCCACCCTGATGGACTCCATCCCAACAGCCTCTACCCACATGGCTTCTACCACAGACCCACCCCAACATCCTGCAGCCTGATGGTCTTCATTTCAACAGCCTCTAGCCCATGTCCACCCTGACAGGCTCCATCCCAAAGGCCTTTCCCCCATGCCCACCCCAACAGCCTCCATCCCATACCTATCCCAACAGTCTCCATCTCAGAGGCCTCCACCCTCTGTCCAGCCCCAACAACCACCACCATGAGAGCCTCCATCCCCATGTCCTCCACCCCAAGAGTCCCTGCTCCATGCCAGAACTTACCCACGGTGCCAGACTCTGCCATGATGCTCCTGTGGGGACCAGCAGTGCTTGGGCTCCCCACAGGGGCCGGGGCACCAGAGCCCCGCAGGAGGGAGGCCAGGGGGTTGAAGGAGAGGCAGAGGAAGACGAAGGTGCAGAGGGCCATGCGGGAACGGTCCAGCATGCCCTGACTGCTGGGCGAGGGCGGGGGGTGCTCCTGCTTCACCTGCATGGGCAGAGCTGCTGTGAGCCCCAGGGCATGGGCATGGGGCACGGTGATGGGGCACAGGCATGAGATATAGGGCAGGGGATATAAGGCATGGGGCACGGTGATGGGGCACAGGTATGGGAAATGGGGCACAGGCATGGAGTGCAGGGGTATAGGCATGAGGCACAGAGCACGTTTTAGGGTGCAGAGCATGGGGCAGGGGTGCAGTAGCCCACTGCACCCCAGAACGTGCCCCCACACCCCTCTCTCCAGCCCTAAACTGGGTGAAGAGCAACCTCAGAGAGCAAGACCAGGGCTCCTGGCTCCTATG
The DNA here is from genome assembly GCA_004320125.1 of Scolopax mira. Classification (NCBI taxonomy): domain Eukaryota; kingdom Metazoa; phylum Chordata; class Aves; order Charadriiformes; family Scolopacidae; genus Scolopax; species Scolopax mira. Next base: position 35,392 of record BJBW01006275.1, read on the forward strand.
CCCGTGCCAGCACCTGGTGCACTTTGCTCTTGGCATCCCCAGAATGATGCAGCAGATCCCCTGCCCCACTCTGGGATGGGGGGGGATCTTCCCCACAGCCCCCCCACACCTTGCCATGGTCGCAGAGAGGGCTGTCAGGCTCTGAGTCGCTGCTGCTGTTGCTGCTGCCCCCGCTGAGCGAGAGTGGGCTGCTGTGGGAGGGTGAGCCCACGTCTGAGGGCGGCGGCGTCAGCATCTCCATCACCTCCGCCTTCACCACCTCCATGGGGGCCTCTGGCTTCGCCCCCCCGCTGCAGGAGGCCACCAGGTCCTTCAGGGACTCTGTGGGGAGCAGAGCGGGCTGAGGGGCGCTGGGGGGGGTACTTCAGCCCCGGGGCTGAGCCCCCTCCTGAGACCTGCCCTTCCACTCACGGTTCTTCTGCATGGCCATCTTCAGGGTGAGGTTCTCCTGCTTCAGCTTCTGGTTGCTCTGCTGCAGGAAGCGGATGTACTCGATGGCCTTCCTCAGGATCGCCGACTTGTTGAGCTGCCGGTGGGCAGTGATGGCTCAGACCACATGCTGGGTGAAGCCCCCTCCTTGCCCACCCCATCCCCACCACCCCCCAGGCTCCCACCTTGGCTTCGGTGCCCACCACCAGGTCCTTGAGCTCCACGATCTTATCGTTGATGGAGGAGCGGTAGCGTTTCTCGATGGCGTTGTGTGCCGTGCGCTTCTCCCCCCTGTTCTGCACCAGCGCCGGCTTCCCACTGGGTGCCAGCCGGTTGATGGGCAGCTTCTCAGCATCCACCACCAGCGGCACCGTGGCCAGGATGGTCCCTCCGCTCACCAGTGCCTGCGGGGACGTGGGATGGCATCGGTGGAGATCCCCAAGCATCTCATCTCCCCCAACCCCCAAGCTCCCCGGTGGTGGGACCTACCGGCACCTGCAGCGGGGTGGCAGAGCCGCTGGCATTGGTGGCCAGGGAGGCGATGCTGGAGGTCTTGGCACTGCCAGCATCCGTCTTGACGGCCGTCAGCAGCAGGGAGTCAGCCTTGATGAAATGGGGCTGCAGCAGGACCTGGAGGGCAGGGAGGGGGGGTCAGAGGGCTGGGGAGGGGGGGTGGGCACCACAACACCCTTCCCCTGCCCCTGGGCTTACCGGCACCTGCTGGATCTGGGGTGAGACGGCCTGGCTGGTGGGGGCGGCGGGGGCCAGGAGCTGCTGAGGTGCCACACTCTGCACGGGGCCAGGCAGTGCCACAGGCTGGCCCGGCTGTGGGGTGGGCAGGGGGCTGGGCACAGCCTGCCCGGCACCCCCAGGCTGCACAGCTGGGCATGGAGCAGAGGACAGCGTTACCAGACCCCCCCCCGGCACCATCCCACCCCAGACAGCCCCATCCCACAGGGATGCATCCCCCATTCCAGCAAGACCCCCTGGCAACAAGCCTCCATCCAGGGAGCCCCAACTCCCCCCCCCCCCCCATATCCTCACCAGAGAAGCTGTGCTGGTTCTGGTAGCCCACCAAGGGCTGGGGGCTGAACTGGGGGCTGGGGGACGCAGGGACGAAGCTGGGGGCCAGCATCACACCGGGCTGGGGCTGGCTGCTGGGTACCGCTGCCAGCTCCTCCTTGACACCCGGGGCCGGCGCCGGCAGAAGTGGGGCTGGGGGCTGCGGGGTGAAGGCAGCCATCCCGGGAGGTCCTGGGTAGTTGGTGCCGGTGGGGGCGGCCGGGGGGGCCTTGCTGGGTCCCAGGTAGGTGCCAAGGGTGCCCGGTGCCGGGGGGAGCCCTGGGGGCACGGTGTTGTCAGACGCACCGAAGGGCGAGTCAAAGAGCCCCGAGAAGTCATTGTCCGGCGTGTTGATCAGCTGCAGCATGTCTGCAAAACAGACCCCCCCCCAACCCCGTGCCATCAGCGACCCCTGAACCCCCAGGCTGCCCCCCACACTGCCCACCCCACAGCTCAGCACTCTGGGGATGGACTCTCATAACCCCAGAGGCAAAATGTCCCAAGATCCCAGGAATCTGCTGTGCCCCTGCTCCTGGCAGCCTCCCAGCCACCCTGCCAGGGGGGAAACTGAGGCACGGTGCTCGTAATAGGAGGGGTGGGGGGGTGCCGGGGACTGGCCACCAGCATTCCCAGTTTTCCAGCCCGGTTTGGGGGTGACATGGCAGATCTCAGCCTGTTTCTGAGGGGCAGAGATGGGCTCGTGCCCCCTCCTTCATTTATCCCATACTGGAAACCCCGACAACCCCCAAAGCACCCCCTGTATGTGGGGAGGGGGTGCTCAGACTGGGACAGAGGGGTGGCATGTCCAACCCCCCCCCCCGCCCCTCCTTGCCAGGCGTGTGCCTGCCCACAGCACACCCCCTTTTTAACCCCCCCGGGGAGGGAGAGACCTTCATGCCCAGGGATGTCCCAGTGCCGGGCAGGGAGGAGGCGGGGGGGGTATTTTAAAGCCATGTTCTCGCCTCCCCACCGCCACCCCCCCGGTCCCCCCCTCCCGCCGCTGCCCGCGCCAGGCCTGGAGCGTGGCCGGGGATGGGGTGATGTGACTCCGCCAATCGCCGCCCGCCGCCCCCAGACAGCCCCGCGGCCCAGCCAAGGTGAGCCCGGCAGCCGGTTACTGCCGGGCACCCTGCCGTCACCCGCCGGCGGTTACTCGGGGTCAGCCACTGTTAACCCCTTCGCCCGGCGTCCCCTCCTCCGGCCCGTGTCCAGAGCCCCACAGCCAGCCAGCCCAGCACCCACAGGAGACACCCCGAAAGGACCCAGCCCCGTTTCCTCCCCCCCCGCCTTCCCCCAAAGACACCTCTCCGTGCTGGTGGGTTTCCTCCCAAGGTGGGCTCCATCCAAATCTCGGCACCCCCCTTGCTCAAAAAAGCCACCCCACCCCGCCCAAAGCTCCCCCAGGGTCAAGAGAGCAAAGTCTGGGGGTGCAGAGAGGGGGAGGGGTGCTTAGTCCCCCCCCCCATTTCCTGATGCCCAGCCCTGGGGGTGGGCACGGCTCTTCCAGACACCTGCACCCACCAGATATTTCTGTCCCGTGGCACCTGCTGCCACCCGTGCCATCGCCACGACACGGGCACCCAGCGGTGCCACGGCTGCCCCCATCCTGCTGCTCTGGGCCAGGGGAGCCTGTGGGGCAGAGCCGTATGGCTGTGGGTCCTGGCAGCTCCCGGCACCCACAACCTTGGATGTACATCCCACAGACACCCCCCAGGTGGGCACGGGGACGAGGGGACAACCCGAAGCCACCCAGAGACCGGGGGCAAACCCACAGCCCATGGAGTGTCAGGCTACGTGGGGGGACCGTGGGGCACAAGGTGGCCCGTCTGGCTGCCAAGAAGCGTGGCAAAACCCCACGGCGGGTTAGCCCTCACCCCCAGCCGAGGGCCAGCAAACCCAATTTTTGGCTAAAGCCATGGTAACGCGGCACCCAACACCGGTAAGACCTCAGTGCCGCGGTGGGGGGGGGGTGGGTCCCCTCGGGGAGTGAGACCCCTGGGTGGCATCCCCCTCCCACGGACCCCCAGCTGGGCGGGGGGGTGGGTGCTGACGGGTTCCCCCCCACCACCACTCGCGGGGAGGCTCCGCTCAGCCCCGGGGCCGGTGCAGAGGCTCCCTCCCCGCCCCCATCCCGGTTGGGTGGCTCGGGGAACCCAGGCGGCCTGGAGGGAATGACCGGGAGTAACCCCGCCGGTGACGTCACGGAGCGGGGCGGGGCTACAGACGACACGATGCTGCCGCCGGCGGGGGCCCCGTCGGGGCCGGCACCGGTACCGGCACCTCCAGCCCGGGGGGGGGGGGTTCCCGGTGTCCTGTCCCCCTACTCTCCCCCCCTCCCCGGGACTCTGATCCTCCCCGAGCCCCCCGCCCTGAACCGAGCCCCGGTACCGGAGCCAGCCCGCACCGCCCGGCCCTGCACCGACTCCGCGCTCCACAGCACCTCCCCGTTTCCCCCCCCCACACCCCACGCCGGGTCCGGCACCGAGCCCGCCGTCTCTCCGGCTGTGTCCCGCTGCACTGGCCGCGCACCGAGTCGCCGGTTACACACCGAACTCGCTCCCGCCGGCCGCATAACGAGCCCCGGTTGTGCACTGAGCCCGTTGCCCCGGTCACGTCCCCGGTTCCCCGGTCCCTGACCGTGCACCGAGCCCGATCTCCTCACCCCGGCCGTGCACCGAGCCCCGCGCTGGCCATGCACCGAGTCCCGGTACCGCACCGAGCCCCGGTTATACCCCCCCCCCAGGCCGGTCCCGGCCGTGCACCGAGCCCCGGTTCTGCCCCGGGTCTGCCCCGGGTCGGAACGCACCGTCGATGTCGCTGAGAAGGGCCGTGTCGATGTCGCTGGCCCCGGAGAGGCCGAGGGACGGCGCCAGCCCCTCCAGGGCCGCGTCGTCGAAGGCGAGGGAGCTCATCCCGGCGGCGGCGGCGGCGGCGGCTCCTCCCGGGCTGCGGCGGCTCTAAGAGCGGCGGGGCCGCCCGCCCGCGCCCGCCATGGCCGCGCTGGCCCGGGGAGAGGGTGGAGGAAGGGGACGAGCCGCCAAATTGCTCCCGCGAACCGTGCCCAGACCTGCTACCGGGCAGGGGAGGGAGGGAGCGGAGGGAGGCGGATCCTCCGCCGCGTCCCGCCCCGCCGCCGCCGCCGCCGCCGCCTCCCCACCCCGCACCGCGGGGATCTGCCGCCCCGCAGCACCGCACCGGGACCCTCGGCGGGTGCGGGAAGGGACCCCAGGCTGCACCGGGCAGGGACCTGGTGCACCAGGAGCGGGGCAGGGAGGGAGCAGGGCAGACTGCACCCCCGGAGCAGGGCACCAGTCCCCCGGGGAAGTCACCGAGCCCGAAGTCATCGACCCCTGGGGAAGTCACCGAACCCTGGGGACAGGCACCAACCCCTGGGGACGGGCACCCAAATCCGGGGTTGGGCTCTGAATACCTGGGCCTGGCATTAAACACCACTTACCTCCACGGGCACCCATGGGAGCAGGCAGGAGGGCTGGCATCTGGAGAAGGTGGTGACCGTGGCCGCAGAAGCCCCCGGCACCTCACGGAGGCCACGTGCTGGGGTGAGCTTGGGCCACCGTGTCACCTCTGGACACTCCTGCAGTTCCTGGCACTGAGGCAGCCAGCGGGTATCTGCCTTCCCCCTCCCAGCTCCGGGGTCTGGAGCACAATCACAGACCACTGCCCAACCGTGGCACGGCCCAGGGAAGGAGAAGCTCCCATGGCCCCCAGTTAGGGGATGCTGAAGGACCAGTGCTGCCCTGTGAGCCCCAGCTGAGCCCACGCACCCTCCTGTGGGAATGA
>BJBW01006276.1:0-34104 GCA_004320125.1 Scolopax mira
AAGATGATTCAAGGATTGGAGCATCTCCCTTATGAAGAAGGGCTGAGAGAGCTGGGACTCTTCAGTCTGGAGAAGAGAAGGCTGAGGGGAGACCTTATTAATGCCTATAAGTATCTCAAGGGTGGTTTGAAGGAGGAGGGAGCCAGACTTCTTACAGTGGTTGCCAGTGAGAGGACGAGAGGTAATGGGTACAAGTTGAAACGTGGGAGGTTCCACTCAAATATGAGGAAAAACTTCATGGTGGGGATGATAGAGCCCTGGAACAGGCTGCCCAGGGAGGGTGTGGAGTCCCCTTTTTTTGAGGTTTTCAAGACCCTCCTGGATGCCAGCCTGAGTGACATGCCCTAGGCAATCCTGCTTCAGCAGGGGAGTTGGACTGGATGATCTCTATGGAGACTTTTGCATTGAGAAAGTGGAGATAACAATCATCTGCTCTTGGCAGCCTTAGAGTCTTACCTGTTTCAGGCTTCTGCATCAAAAGCATCTTTACTTCTTGATTAACTGGGATGACTGTCCCAGAACAGGGTGATAAGGCAGAACTAGTACCAGTCTTTCTAGTGCTAATATCTAAAAAATCCAGAGGGTATAACTTTTGGGGTCTCATGTCGTAGAATGGTTCAAGGGACCTTAAAGCCCACCCAGTGCCACCCCCTGACCTGGGCAGGGACACCTCCCACCACACCAGGTTGCTCCAAGCCCCCTCCAATCTGCCCTTGAACCCCTCCAGGGATGGGGCAGCAACAGCTTCTCTGGGCAACCTGAGCCAGGCTCTCGCCACCCTCACACCAAAGAATTTCTTCCCCACATCTCAGCTCCATCTCCCCTCTTTCAGTGTCAAACCCTTCCCCCTCCTCCCATGGCTCCCCTCCCTGATCCACAGTCCCTCCCCATCTCTCCTGGAGCCACTTGAGGGACTGGAAGGGGCTCTAAGGTCTCCCCAGAGCCTTTGCTTCTCCAGGCTGACTCCTCCCCCCCTCCCTAAAACTCTCTCAGCCCCCCCTCCCAGCAGAGGGCCTCCAGCCCTCCCAGCATCTCTGGGGCCTCCTCTGGCCTTGCTCCAACAACTCTATGCCCTTCTGATGTTGGTGTCCCCAGAGCTGGAGGCAGCACTTGGGGGAGGGTGTGTGGTGTGTGTTTTCCCATAGCAGAGTGGGAGAATCCCCCCCTCACCTTGCTGGCCACACTGCTGGGGATGCAGCCCAGGACTCAGGACTGCACCGAGATGAGTCTTGAAAATCTCCAGAGAAGGGGACTCCACTCCTCAATCATCAGTCTGTTCCAGTGCTGTAAATAAGTTTTTCCTCATATTTGAGTGGAACTTCCTATGTTTCAGTTTATGCCCTTAACACCTCCAGATCCTTCTTCTCAGGGCTGCTCTCCAGCCATTCTCTTCCCAGCCCGGATTTGTTTTGGGATTGTGGATCCTGGTGTAGGATATTATACCCTAACAGGACTTAAATAGAGATTTTTTTTCTTGGTGATCTGGGCTGGTGAGCCTCTGTAGAACTCAGCTTAGTCTTCAGGTTGATTTGAAGAATCAACACAACTTGTGCAAATGTGTTGAATGCTGTGGCTTCCATGTGGCTCTCCTGACTCTTAAAGACCACTTTCAGCCCCAACTGTACACCCTGGCCGTGCAAGGGTGTGTGACAGCTGTGTCTGCACTTCAGTGCAATAGAAGCTGATTGCCATGTATGAATTGCTACCATCTCTGACTTCTTTTGTTGATGCTCTAGGGAAGATGTCTGTTCTGTCTGGCTTTGAGCTTACTTCCTCCAACTAGAGCTGAAGAATTGGGTTTTTAAAAGAGTCTGTTCACCTCCTGAGTTCCAGGAGCTTTGACGTGCCTCTTAGATTCATACAGGCCAGTAGATGTTCCAGTAGACAGATGGTGGTTTAGGTGGTTTTACGTATTGCTCACTTGGCTAGTGCTGGAAGGACCTGTGGAGAGCTGACTTCATGAGTTGTCCTGACTCATGACTGAGCTGCTTTGTAGCAGAAGCATCTCAGCCACGGACTTTACATACTGAATTTACATCTACCTGCTCTTTGTTTGAGGTGTGGCACAACCAGGAAGATGAAATCGCTCATCATGCATGACAGACTGCCCTTAATGATGTAAGAGGGTGGCACAGAAGCCTGCTGAGAAACACAGCTGAAGCAAAACCAACTTTTGAATGAAAGGGACCTTTAAACTGACAATGCTTTAAGTTACTTAAAGTTTTGCTAGAGACTGGACTGCTTTGATAGTTAAGAATGAAGAGATGAGAAGCAGCTCTGTACTTGAATCCCTTGAATCAATGGGATGTAATACTTCTCTATTTTGCTGTTACTGTCAAAGATGTAAACGTAAATTCTGAAAAGTGCATGCTTTTTTTCAGTGAAAGACTCAAAGGGATGCTCTGAAGCTGATACCGGAGCAGCTTTGCCTGTGGTCCTGCAGGATGAGTAGGACAAGGTGTAAACCAGTGTCACCACCTTGGGTAGTTACTCAACCTCATTCTGCAGTTACAGCACTGAATTATTGGAACTATTTTAAAATTGTCTTCTAGTAACGTTGTAGTCATTTGAGTAGTAAGTGTTAAGACTTTGCTATGAAATTCATTGCAATAATCCTTGGTTGTAGAAGGGTAGTCTGATTCTCTGTCTTCCATAGTGTTGGTTTAATTAGTGACTCTGATGCATCAAAGAACTCCTGACACAACTGCCATTTAAAAGGGTTACTTCCTCTTCCCTCTTGTACTTGGGCTCCTTCAACTTTTTATGAGAAGGTGCCTTTTACCAAGGAGCTTTTTGTAGTGGTCCAGGGACTGCTTATATTGGCTGGTGTAAAATGTGTATATGTGCAGGGCTCTGGTGGGAAACCTCAAGAGAAACTTCCTTAATTTATTTTGGACAAATAGCTAAATCCAACAGGCTATTAAAATTAAACCAGTTTAGATAACTTAATTAAAAATGTTTTTCTTGCTGAGGCTATACGGATAAAAAGGGGAAGATGTGAAGTTATCAGGAAGAGCAAGCATAGTGGAGAATAGTTTTGATTAATGAAGACCAACAAAAATAAAACAAAGCAGATGAATGTGGCAGTGAAGCTTGAAGGTAAATGATTTTGTCCCATTCTTATTCAACGTTTTGGAGTAATACTTGCAAAACAAGTGAACAGCTGAGGACTGAAATCTAGAAATGCTTTTTTGAAGTCAGTAGGTTGCCAGAATTCATCTCGGGAGGCTTTCAGCTACTGATAGAGTTCTAACAAACCACAGACCATGTTAGTAAAGAGTTATTGGCAGCATAGGATTGGGTTTTTTGTTTTGTTTTTCACTGCCCAGTGAGTAGCAGTGACACCCTCATGTTGAGACCCTGCAGACCAAGAACTAGAACTTCTGGGCTGGTACAGGAACTCTTGTTCCTTTCGGCAGAGGAGGTACTGTCCAGGGCAGACTTGCCTCTGGAGGACACAAAGTGACACCCTGGTACCTGTGCTGACCACCACCTGAGCACCACCTTGGCTTGGTGCTTAGAGGAGATGGTGGGGTGGGGTTTGCAAGGCTGTGTACCTCATGCCCCACCCAATACCACCAGTGATGGGAAAGGGGGCATTATGGTGGCTGGGGAAGGTGGGCAGAGAGGACTGGACAGACTTGCAGCTTGGCTCTGCTGATGGAGGGAGAGCTGCCTTGTTCAAAAATGTCCTTGTTTATTAAAGGGCTGTGGTAAGATAAAACTTGAGGGAGTAGTTCTAATAGTTGACCAGAAAACTTTGATTGGATTTCCTGTGGCTTCTGTTAAAGGGAGGGGAACAGATATTGGCTGTTCGACTCATCCTACCAGCTGAAGGAACTTCAGTCACCAGAGCAGTGGAGTCTGACAAACACAAAGAAAGGACCTACAGGAAAGTAGCTGGAGAAATGACTGTGTTTGAAGCTAAATGACCAGCAGCAGCTGGGTGTAGTGTGGCAGAGAGACTGCTGAACAATAATGTGAGTTTTAGTCTTATCTGGGGGGGTTGTGGTGGGAGGGGAACAGTGCTGAAGGTGATAGATGGTGCTGCAGGTACTGAACATGCTGCACCCCTTGCTAAGGGACAGCAGTTCAGGACCAGTGGCTTCTAAGTGTCTCCAGAGCAAAATGAAAGACCTCACTCTGGGAAGCTGCCTTCTGAGGAGCAGCTGAGTAAATGGTCTGAGTGCCAGTTGATGATGGAGAATAATTAAGCTCTTAACTCTTTCAAAAGTGTGCCAAAGAAAAATCAGGAAAAGGAGGAAGAGGTTGGTCTTTCTTCCAGAGCAAGAAATACATTCACTTAAATTGGGAACACTTTGTTACTAAACATGGTCTAGAAGCATTTAAGTTGAAATTGATAATTTATTAGTGAAGGGTATACTGAAATGCGTAGGAAAATGGAATTAATTAGGTTTCTGGGGTTTTGCTGTTCTCATCACTGAGCAAATAGCTCAGTTATGACCTAGTGAAGCTTTCACTTTTGTCCAGCTCTGAAAATCTTTGCCAGTGTACATGAATATTGTCCAAGAAGCATCCTTGTTTGTGTCAGCAGGACTGGGGTGCTGGCTGTCCCTCTAGTACTGGGCACTGGTGAGGCCCCACCTGGAGGGCTGTGTCCAGTTTTGGGCCCCTCACTAGAGGAAAGACATTGAGGGGCTGAAGCAGGTCCAAAGAAGGGCAACGGAGCTGGTGAGGGGTCTGGAGCACAAGTCTTGTGAGGAGAGGCTGAGGGAGCTGGGGGTGTTCAGCCTGGAGGAGGCTGAGGGGAGACCTTTTCACTCTCTGCAATCCCCTGAAAGAAAGGTGTAGCCGGGGGAGGTTGGTCCCTTCTCCCAAGGAACAGGTGATGGGACAAGAGGAAACATCCTCAGTTTGCACCAGAGGAGGTTTAGGATGAGTATTGGGGAAAAAATTCTTCACTAAAAGGGTTATCGGGCCCTGGAACAGGCTGCCCACAAGCAGTGGAGTCACCATCCCTGGAGGGATTTAAAAGGCACGTAGATGTGACACTGAGGGACATGGGTCAGTGGTGGCTTTGGCAGTGCTGAGTTTAGGGTGGAACTCTTAAAGGTCTTTTACAACCTAAATGATGCTGTGCGTATGAGCCCTATTCTCCCCTTTATCTCTGCCTGTATTTTAGCTGTTCTTTGTAAGATGAACCAACCAACCCACCCCAGCACCCCCTGTTCCCAGGCAGAGCAGTGGAACATGGGGCTGCTCTTTCAGCACGGTGGTTTGCCTCCTGCTCCAGCAACCCATGGAAGTTGGAACAGATTTGCGTTCAGCGCTTTCAAGCTTCTCACTGCTGTCACCTCCAGCCTGCTTGGAGGATGCTGTGACACCGCCACTGCACGGGGTGGCACTGTCTGATTCAACCAGGGTAAAAGAGAGAACACAAGGGAATGTTTGGCATTTCTTAGAGGGGAGGAGACATCCCTGACATGCCTCCTGTGGAGTTCTCCCAATGTGCTTTCCTTACAACTTGCTGCCCCCTCGTCTCTTCCCCTTTGGTGTGAGTGCAGGAATGTGCATGTGGTGTTTGTAGCTTTGCAGGCAGGAGTGGGATGTGGCTTTTGGGATTATATAGTATATATTTATAGTGAAACTTGAAAGTTCAGGGCTTTGGAGTTGGTATGAGTGCAGTAAACTACGCTTTCTTGATTCATTTTAAATACTGTTCTACAATTAATCCATCTTAACCTACCTCAGAAAATAATTGGATAAAGCCTCTTAATTCTCTGTCAGACTAACATTGTTTGGTTTTGCTTTTTTTTTTAAAAAACAATTTTAAAGTAGCTGCAAGAAGCTCATGTGTCCTTCACTTCAGTTGGATCTGTGCTATTTGACTGCTGATTAGTGCTCTGCACGTTGCTAATAATGAGAACGTCTGGTGTAGGGAAAAGCTGAATTTCAAATGCAAAAGAGAGGCTGGTTTTTTGGGAAGGCTCCAGGTACAGTTTCAGATAGCAGACTCCTGCCTGCTGATCTATGGCTGTAGTTGGATACACCCTATTCACCATCTGAAGTTTTAAATTCTTTTTAAAAACTTGCAGTTGTGCAAAATTGTGTAGTTAAAGGGTAAGGACTTTTGTTCAAAATCACTTAGCTGAAATATTACTGCTCTTTGATGTGTTAAAATGATGCTAGTGAGGAAGGCAGCGTGGGGGCTGACTTCTACAGGTGTCTTCAGCTGCACTTAAACTCTAATTCAGTATCTCTTTTTCTTTCCCTAGTACTTTTGTCCATCTGTTCTCTGTTGTGTGATCCCAATCCAGATGATCCTTTAGTGCCTGAGATTGCACGGATCTACAAAACAGATAGAGAAAAGTGAGTATGGAAGCCAAAAAGTATGTAATATTCTTGACAGAGCAGAACCCATGCTTTAATAGTAAAGGGGAACCGAAAGGACCTGCTTCTTGGAAAAGAGTGTGAACTTTGATTTGCCTTTTTCGCTTTAACTGTGGTCTTTTCAGAGATTTTTCCTGGGATCTGGGGCACAGCTATTTTAGTGTTGCTGAAGGAAGAAAGTATATAGGCCAGTAGAAGTGAGGGATGTAGAGGCCACTTCTGTGGGTTTGTTACTGCTTTTTTATTCCACACAATGGTCTTTCATTAGTTTTGTAGCTGTTAATTACATGTCGTCTTGATTTAATGAAAATGTGAAGTGAATAATGCAAATCTGTTCCATATGGAGCTCTTAAGTTCAATGTGGCCAGCCTTTAAGAGCCCTCACTGCCTGCTTTAATTCCATATAACCAGCAGAGGGAGAACAAGTTACTCTAATGGGAGAATATTTCCATCTAGCTATTGCTGATGGAGTTAGGCAAGCAAAGAAATGCCCAAAATACCCCGTTTCATTTTCATTTTACAGCACAAGGGCAGAACAAGTGGCTTAGAGATGGGATGGGAGGACTCTGAGCTCCTATGAAGTAAACAAGAAGAATGGAGAGAACTCTAGGACCACTAATGAGAAGATATAAATTGCTTTCTTTAAAAGCAACAGCTTAATGACTGTTGTAAATGCTTTTTTACCTCACTGTTTCCTTCCAGATGTGATCAGTAGTGTTAATTTCTGAAGCTACCCAGTCACCTGATGAGAAGGAGATAGGAAGGAAACTTGCTTACTCTACTGCATACTTGAGGAGCAGTGTTAGAGGAGTTCATGCATCCTGTTTGTAATGAGAGCTGCAAGAGTAGCAGTACGTATTGTGAGATGCAGCCCATAGTGACTGACTGCACTTAAATGTATGCAGGACTCTTCCCTATTTTTGGAAAAAATAAGGAAATAAATTCCAGCCCAAGAACCTAGTCAGTGCATGTAACTAGCGAGCTCTTTAAGTATCTTAAGCTTTTCCTACAGATTTTGTAGAACAAGAACAACTTGCCTTGTTGTCAGAACTAAGCTTTTATCAGTGCTGTCAATCACAGTGTTTCACATCAATATCCTTGAGCTTCCTCAAGCTCTCTGGCTACAGAGAGCATTTGGGTGCAAAAAGCCCTACAAGTGGCTTGGGAAAAGGAGCATATTATGCCTTTGGAATTAAAAAGTCTGGTGGACAAATTGTGATGTCGTGGTAGTCACTGAAATAGCCAAATGTAGCATGAAACAAGCCTGTTGGGGTTTGGCAGCCCAGCAGAAACCAGGTACTGGGCTGTGCGTTCTAAGGGAAGAAGAAGAATGAGGCGGGAGGGAAACATTCATCTGTTTTTTTTTCCAGAATGCAAACTTGCAGTAAGGTTCCCTGGGGATGTGGCAGTTGGGGGCTGGGGGTGCAGGCAAAACACTGCTCAGGCACACACGATCTCTCTTTTGTGGCTTTAATCATGAAGATCTCATATTCCTGTTGTAAATATGACCAGTTGTTTCTTTTCCATCAAGTCCCGTAGCCTTTCTTGTTTCCCCTGTTTGCCTGATAGTTGAGCTTGCTCTTAAACTTCACAAATTCATGATAGTACTGGAGAAAATTTGACTAGACTGCTGGAGCTGGAATACTGTTGGGATGTTATGTTAAATAAATCCTCTTTTTATACATACAGGTACAACAGAATAGCTCGGGAATGGACTCAGAAGTATGCGATGTAATTAAAGAAATTATTGGATAACCTCTACAAATAAAGATAGGGGAACTCTGAAAGAGAAAGTCCTTTTGATTTCCATTTGACTGCTTTCTATGAGCCCACGCCTCATCTTCCCCTGTGCACATGTTTACCTGATACAGCAGTGCTGCGTGTTGTACATACTTGGAACAACAAAATAGAAATACTGTATTTCCCCGTACCAACATTGACTCCTAGCAGAGAAGTGTGTGTGTGAAAAGCTGGTTCTTCAGTCATAACTTTGTGAGCCTAAAAGCATTCCCTGTTTGATTTAAATTGGGTAATAAAATGTGAAGGGGAGAGTTATGGTGGATTTCATATTTCTAGGGATGGTGTTGCTGATCCGTGAAGGCTTTTAAGCGGAATCCTTTTAAACTCATAACAGTTATGAAAAGCAAGGTGAAGAACTTGAAGCTGTTTTTCTGTATTCATTTTATTCTGAAGGACCTACACCTTAGGTAAATGTTATGACCAATGAGATAAACTGTACCCACATCCTGTGTTTAAGGTCAAAGTTTAACCGGTCAACATTTATATGGATTGGAGCTATTAGTGCATCAAGTGATGTTGATTTGTTTCAACTCTCTCCCCTTCTTCATACTTCTTTTGGTTTGTATGTGGTTTCTCAGTTAATACATAGCTAATAGCTCTTACTTTTCTTAAGTTTTTTTTTTTTTTTAACTGCTTAGGTCTTTCTGGATGTAAGGGTAAAAAAAAAAAATCCATTTGACAGAAAACTTGTGTATATTTAAAGACCCAACCGCTCCCCTGGAGCTTGTACGTTCAAGAATGATTAATCTGTGTAATAAACTGATTACTACAGTCATTACATATAACTTTGTGTGAATAGGCTTTTAATTTTGAGAACAGTTTGTTACAGGCTAAAACTAATGGTGGATCTCTCCAACTTTTGCATTGGCGACTGGTTTGTGTTTGGAAGTCATGAAGCGGTTTGGTTTGTATCACACCAGGCTTTTGCACCCCAACAGGACAAACTTAAGCTTAAGCACTTCCGTGAAATCAGGATGTGTAGTGTGCCAGGAACTCGACTGTTAAACCAAATAAGCAGTTTACTAAAGGAGAATCAGAGTGACATTTTTTATGAAGCCTAATGGTATTATTCCCAATTGCATGGGACCTAACACAATGCATATGTACTGTAGGTAAGTGAAACCTTCTGTAACTAAAATAATGGATGTAAAAGGGTAAAAACAAAACAAAACAAAAACAAACCTACCAAACACATCAGCACAAACTTTCATAAAATGTAGCTTTTACATAATTACTTTGCACTAAACATTTGCAAATGTTCATACAGTTTTAAATTGTACTTGTATGTGTCTTTTTTTTGAACAAAGTCTTCACTTGAATCTAGTGGAAAAAAAATAATAATGTAGTTTGAGACTTTTCTTTGTATACAAGTGTATTTGCCAGCATCGTTGGTGTGAAATAGGTGAGTCTGCAAGTTTATCTCCTCTCAGTAGAATTGTAAACAAAGCCATTGACTATGACGGAGAGGTTGTGGCCTCCAGCTCTCTGTCTGTGGGGCTCTGGCCCACCATTTCCAGATGCATCTTTACACTCTTGCACAAATGAGGAATAAATGTCCACTGCTTTTGGTCTAAACCTGTGCCACTTGTCTCATCTCTCCATGTCCTTGTGTCCTCCACACCTCTGGGTGGCGATGTTGGCCATGTTTCTTGGAGTCCTCTTGCAGCAAGCTGTAGGTGAACCCTGGTGTGGGACACAGCTGTGGGGACACAGTGGCTCTGAAGTGGCAGAGAAATGCTGTGCAGGAGGATGAACCTGGGCATTGGGTCATCTTTAACCCTTGGCACTCCTGCGTTGTGCTACAAGGTGTTGGTGTCTCCTGGTTTGGGAAGAGGAAGCGTGGCTTCTCACTGAAGCAAGGCCATGGATAAAACTTGGGTGGTCAAAACCAGAGTGTGAGCTGGTGGCTGCTGGTGTCCCTTGGGTTTGTGTTAACCTGTCACTGTGCATGGCATGGAACTGCGCCAACAGGCAGGGTCATGCTCCTGCCAGACCTGCTGTGACCCAAGGAGAGAGGCGGTGGAGTCGTGTCCCTGAGGCCCTGTAGCAGGGTCACCAGGTATTAGGTGTGGAAAATGCAGGGAGGGTGGGTTGGAGCGATGGCAAGCCTCACAGCACCCTCATTTTGGGGGGGATTCCCTTTGACTGCTTGAAAAGTGAGCTACTGGAGAATGATTTTTGTGGTGGAATTGGCTGGTTTTTGGCATCGGCAGTCAGTGGAAGAGCTGGGAGGCCTGGACAGGAGAGAGAAGGGAGCAGGAAGGAGGATGAGGTGGAGGATGATGGTTTCCTGTTCTGGCAGTCGCGTACAGTGGCTGACAGGAAAGTGCTGCAGCCGTACCTGGATTGAAACAGCCCTGATTGTTAGAGCAGCTTCAGCCTGGATGGTCATTCCTGCATCTGCTTGTGCTGGGACGATGGTCTCTACTCCCCATGGTGTGTGTGACCAGATGGGATGTCCTTGCT
Source organism: Scolopax mira (assembly GCA_004320125.1). NCBI lineage: Eukaryota > Metazoa > Chordata > Aves > Charadriiformes > Scolopacidae > Scolopax > Scolopax mira. Next base: position 10,618 of record BJBW01006276.1, read on the forward strand.
GATGGTGTGACAGTTGTGGGGCAGTAAGAGCAAGTCTGGTGACCTGAGAGCAGGGAGGGCACTTGCTGGCTGTGTGTTGGGGAGGGTTGGGCTGTGAACTTTTTTTTCACAGGAGCTTTTTTTTTTTCCCAAGGATTTAACTTGAAACCTGTTCCAGCTTAGCTTTTCTTGGGACTAGAAACCTTTTCTTTTAAAACTGTGTGTGGTGTATGTTCTCATGTGAAACGGCACAAAGAGATGGGGGCTTTCATTGTCTTTCTAGGAACTTGTCATCTCATGAACTTTTTCAGTCCCTATCCACTTTTTTCTTTTTTGCTTGATTTAGTATTTTAATTGAACTACTTCACTTCATGGTGTGGCTTTTTTTTTTTGTGCTGGGACTTCTGTGGCTGTAGATTGTGTGATTTCCCATGGTGGGTTTTGGTGTGTGTGTGTTTTGGTTTTTGTTGTAGTTTTTTTTTTTCCCCTGTTATGTGCTAAGCCAATGTGTTTTATTTAGAAGTAAATAAATAAAAGTAATGCTAGTCTGCTTAGATTCCCCCAGCTCTGGCAGTGCTGTGAGGCTGGAGCGCTGTGCCTGGACCTGTTCATGTGTTCCCCAGCGCCCGTCCACTGCGACAGAGCCAAGGGAGGACAAATCACCCCAGTTCCCTCAGCCGAGCCCCCCTGGGAATATTCCCTCACCAACTCCTCCCTCAGCAGCCGGGGCTGTTTGGGATGTAGAGAGTGTTCCTCTAACCCGGGTTCTCAAGGGGCTCATGCATGCAGGACCATGGCTCAAACTGGCCCAGCTCTGTATGGAGTAGCCCCCCCCTCCTCGGCAGCCCCAGGGGTTGCCAGTTTGGCTTAAAGGTTACTGGGGCTCAGAGTCCAACATTCTTGGGCTGGGCTGGAGACCTGGCCACTCTGTGTGACATACCTGGCGTGTCCTTGGGTAGTACGTGCTGCTGCACTTCTGTGGGAGCTTTTTGACAGTGCAGGAGTGATTTATTTTTTTGGGGGGTGTTACTGCCTTGCTAGAGCAGTGCTTTCTGAGTAAGCTGCATCCTGAAGCATCTACAGACTCTTCCATTCAGTCTGCACCCATGGAGTGGTGGAGGACCAGTGGGAAAAGCTGGGAATGACCTTGTGTCCCTGGTGTGCTCAGGAAGGCAAACCATGACCTGTCCCTTGCCACCAAAGGCTGGGGCTGTCCTCGCTTTTGGTTGCTGCTGCTGACAGAAATGCTGCGTTTTCTGACTGTCTCAATCATCTTGTTACTCACAGCAGCCAAAGGGCTCCAGAGCTGTTCTTGTCCTGGCTGTGATTTGCAGTGGAAGATCAGGAGCCAAAGGAAGGACAATGGGAAGCGTGTTGTTGAAGCCCAGTTGAAGCTGGTTTTCCTCATGCCCTGAGCAGCTTTTGTTGGGGAGAGCGTGGCGGCGCCCTGGGTGTGTGAGACACACAGAGGAAAACTGCTCAAAGAGGTTAAAACTTACTCTTCGGTGTCACCTTGCTCTGAAGAATCAGGAGAACATAAAGCAATGTGCCCAGCACTTCCACCCGAGGTGGAGGAATCCTTGGGCTGAGGCTCCTGCAAGAAGAAAATCCACATGGCATGTTGGAGGAGGAGGAGGAGGAAAGCTGTCCTCTAGAGAACCTTGGAGCAATGTTGTCTCTCTCCTCCAGCACTGGGGAGCCCTCCCTCCCCCTCCCACAGAGCTGGAGCCTTTCATCCCCCGGTTACTGTTTCCTTCCATTCCTCGGCTCCTTTGTGTAGACTTAGAGGAGATCAGAGTCGGGAATCTTCCTTGTTTGGGAGTTTGGCAGAAGCTGTTTCCTACAGGGATGAGAATGGTGTTTAACGGAAGGTTAAAAATGGGGAAAAAAAACCCCTGATCTCTGGTTTCTGGATGTGTGGAGACCCACCCCTGCCTGAGCGAGGGTGGCGGAGGCTCCGGGAGGGATTTGCTCTGTGCTGGTGCTGCCTGTGCTGCTGCCCTGTGTTGCGAGTTGATCACCATTAAATAATTCCCTTAAATTTACTGTGGTTTTGCTTTTTGTTTTCCTTTACCTGTGCCTTTTTTTATTTTTTTTTCTTCGGCTTGTTTTGTTTTCTTCCCTGTTGGGGCTGCTCTCTCCCTCCTCCCTTGGGCTCCAGCTCTGTGATACCCTCTGCTCAGCCGTCTCCAGTCCCCTTCATCTTGTTGTTTGTTTTTTTTTTTTTTTTTTTTCTTAATTTCCTGAAAGCCTGGCTTGCTCCCTGGATGGGGTCTGTGCTTTGTTGGCAGCGTGGTGCCCTGCTGCCCGCCACAGAACTGCATGTGCCCTTGCCTGGCCCAGCGCTGTCCCTGTCCTTGTGGGAAGCTGTGATTTCCCAGCCACCTCCCATGTCCTTGGTTCAGTGTCCTCTTAGTCCTACACCAGGGGCACCAGGGGCCATCCTGACCATTGAGGGCTTCCCACAACTCGCCCTGGTGCCTTCATTTCCGCCCCCCCCCCCCCCCCCCCCCCAATTTGGCATAGGTTTGATTTCACTCTTTCTGCCTCTCGACATCCCTCCTTTTGCCTTCCCTGTCTGAGAATATTTAGTCTTTATTGCCACGTAGTTTGGTTGAAGCACCTCGGGGTGGGTAGGGATGGGATATATGTATAATTCTTGTCTCTTCATGAACAAACGTTTATAACAAATACTTGTTATGGATAAATCTCTTTCCAAGTTGCTCGGCAAGAGGTTTATGGGTGAGTTTGGGCAGGTTGCTAGGCTGTATGCCCTCCTTCCACACCCCCAGCTGTGGGGAGAAGTCATCCAGCTCCTGTTGATGGAAGCTTGTGCTGGTCCAGAGCTACTCATGGGTGGCCATGGGTCCACTGGGCCTGGAGAGCCGGCTCGGGGAGTATTCACGCAGGGTTTGCTGAAGGACTAAGTCATGGGGTGTGGATGCACCTTGGAATCTTGAATAAACTGACGTTTGTGTGGTCACAATGTGGTCGCTGTCAGCTCTTGGGCTCTGCCCTGCCTTCCTGCCGAAGAGGAATCGGGTTTATCAGCACGGGATCCAGTCGGACCCAGCAGTGACCAAAATAAAAGGATGGGCAGCTGTGATGTTCTCCTAGCCAAAGAACAGTACTTCGGGTAGACTTGGGTGAACGTGTCCTCTCTGTCCCTAACTTTGTAATCTCTCCTTGTTTATCCATGTGTGATCCTGTCACTGAAGCAGCCCAGAGATACTGGTGATGATGGTGGGGGTTGGAGGAGGCAGAGCTTCTTGTGGGTGGTCAGCCAGGAACAGTTGGATGGAGGGAGCGTGAAAAGCTTGGAATGGCATCGTGGGTTAGAACTGGCGTTAAAACAGAATTCCTGTTGACCTTCTACCCTAGAAAGCTCTGCTGCTGTGTGATGCCCCTGATAAATATTTTTTTCTTAATTGAAGGCAACCACAGAGGGAGCAGCTTCCAAAGCCTGAGCCCCAGGGCATTCCGTGCTGTGGTGCCTGCCCTGACCTGAGTACCTGTGTCGCTCCACCACCTTCTTGGTCTTGACTTGGGTGAATTTACAATCTGCAAAGACTGACAATTTTGTAGGGCTTTCTTCTTGATGGTCTTTGACCTTTTTCTTTTTAAAAAGGCAGCCTGTTGGGTGGTTGTTTTGTGTGTGTGTTTGGTTTTTTTTTTTTTTCAAATATGTAGTTATGTGACATTCTTCCTAGGTGGATGCTGATAAGAGGACCCGACATCCCAAGGTGAGTGGTGGACCATTGGACTCTCAGGCTGATGTTCCAAGATGAACACGCATGGCACCATGTCAGTTGTTGGGCAACACCTACCCCTGACGGCAGAGTGTTGGAGTGTGAAGCAGAGTGACTGGGTTGGCATTACACAGGCCAGAGCCCCAAACTGGGACCAGTGATAGAAGGAGGGGAGCCGGCGGGTGCCAGGGCTCCTGTGTCCTGCTGCAGGGCTCAGCCCCCTGTCTCAGCGCTGGCTGCCCTGGAGTGTGAGCTCTTCCCCACCGTGTGTTCTCCAGGTCTCTCTGATGGGAGGCGGTGGGTGTCCTGAGGCCATGGACACCATCTGGTTTCCCTCTCCCTGGCATTCGCTGTGCTTGCGGTTCTGCCCTCACCCAGCCCCAGCTGATGGAGGTGGCTCAGGAGACAACTCTGGTGACAGCAGGCAGTGTCATCCTCCCGGCTCCCAAGGGTGGAGGTGGCACCTGGGCTGATCAGGCTGGGGGAAGGCACAAGCTGGCCGTGGGCCACTGCAGCTGGTGGCAAGATGGGAAGAAGCACCAGATAATGTTCTGGATGGGGGGAGGCATTAATTCCTTGCTCTGACGGAACAGAGGGGAACCTGGAGTTACCATTGCAGAGGTTTCCAATCTCCTTTCCCTCCAAACTGGTGTTTTGCATCTAAACCCTCTCTGTGCTCAGTTGCTGGGGTCACCCGGTGGTTGTGCTTCTTGTGAGATTCAATTTCCCAGCCTTGGGTTCTCCTCCAGCTTAACCCCATTTTATTGAAACTCTGATGCAGCTTAGGAGTGAGATATTTTTTTATATATTTTTTTTCCCCTTAATCTTGACCTAGAGCTTTGTGAGCTGATGAAGTGACAGCTCTTGGTGGCTGTTGGCAGGGTCTGGGTGTTGCTGGTTCAATATGGGGTTAGAATCATAGAATCATTTAGGTTGGACAAGACCCTTGGGATCATTGAGTCCTACCCTTGATCATCTACCCTACTCTACAAAGTTCTCCCCTGCACCATATCCCCCAACACCACATCTAAACAACTCTTGGGTTCAGCAGTTCTGAGCATGTCCCTCACCTCAGGCTGGGGAGCAGCCTTGGTATGTTCAGTGGTCCTGCTGTGGGTCATGGTGGACAGATGAACAGCTCGGTGTCACCAGAGCTTCAAGAAAACTATTGCTGCAGCTTTCGGCTTTGCCTCAGCTGCCGTGTGGCTTCCTTGCATTGACCTTCCTGCCCAGTAGTGGGGATGGAGGAATGCTCTGCAGTGCCCCAGCTGCTCTCTTCCTGGTAATTCTGTTCATGGCTTACCCGGTTCACTGCTCCTCTTTTTTTTTTTTTTTTTTTTTTTAACCCCGGTTGGTTGACACCTTGCAGGACAGCAGCTCAGGTTTTCAGGAAAATCGAGGGGAGAGGTTGTTGGAGGTATGAGGCGGTGGTGTGATGCTCCTGGATGTTGGTGGAGGTGTGGGGCAGTGGTGTGATGCTTCTGGATGTCCCCAGGCTGGTACCTTTAACTCAGCAGGTGAAAGCAGCATCTCGGCTCCAGAGACAGAGGTTTCCTGTGTAGCCCAGACATGGCACCAGGGACCCTGGTGAGGTGTCAGCAAGCGTGTGCTGCCCGTTGGTCTTGCCAAGGTAGTGACTGGGACTGACCCCGGTGGATTTATCATGTGTATCAAGCTCTGTGTAAGTGTGGTGTTGTGGTTTTTTTTTTTTTTTTTCCTGTTCTAACCCTAAATACCAACATAAAGTACTTGGTGCTTCAACTTGCAATCCCTTCTTGGAAAATGCTGATACAGAGTCAGAGGAATCACAGAAGCACATGGTGTTGGAAGGGACCTCTGGTCCACCCAGAGCAGGTTGCACAGGAACATGTCCAGGTGGGTTTTGAATGTCTCCAGAGGAGGAGGAATTCCCTCCAGAAGCCGTAGGAACTTCTCCCCATCCACGTTGGACCCCTCTTGGGAGGATAGGCTTTTGCCAAGTGGATGCTACTGGGTTTGTTGTTGGGTTTGAGCTGAGAGACAACAGGTAAGCACAGATGCTCTGCTGGTACCTCCCTGCTTAAATGCTAAAATCTTTCCTCAAGTCAAATCTTGCCGTGCTCTACTCAACTCACAAACAATGTGGCCTCCTGAGGCACCTGCCAGGAGAACCCTACTCCTCATCCAGTGGTTGATGTGTGAGATTTCCCCATGTCGGTGCCGCCTCCAGATGATGTTGCCCTCAGCCGGGTCTCTGGGAGCTGCTGCAGCCTCAGCTCAGCCCAACCAAGGAGCAGATGGGGCAGACATGGGCGCATCTTGAGCCCCCCTGTGCTGAGGGCTCGTGCCTTGTGTGGAGCTGACACAGGGTGTGCCTCAGGGAGGTGTTGGTGAGGCCCCCTTGGTGCAATACTAAAGGGGTGTCACTGCAGGACAGGAGTGTCACCTCTCCTGCTCTGAGGAGTTCTTGTCACGTGATAGCACTGTCCTCCTGCCCCACTGGGGTGACTTGTGTTATCTTTCCATGAGCTGCATGAAATTCTGCGTTCCTTCAGCCTGCTTGGCCCCAAGGCTCCTTTTTATTGCTGGCTCTTTTATCTTTTTTTTTTTTTTCTCCTACTGAGCTCACCTTTCTGCTTGTCCCAGCCCTTGCCCAAGGCCTTGGTTGCTTCAGCAGCAGCATCTGAGCAGAAACGTGCTCTGGGCCTCTCCTCTGGGCTGGTGAGGGGCAAACGCAGCCCCTCAGGGAGCAGGGGAAGGTGTGGGGGCAGTGGCAGCAGGGTGGGAAGGTGCCACTTGGCTTTTGCCGTGTCTCAAAGACCAGCTCTGAGCCGGGCACCGAGGGTGAAATTCCCACCTCTGCCTGGACTCTGCCTCTGAGTCCTTCCTGGCTGAAAGCTGGGGGAGATCCTGGGCCAAATTCCTGCTTTGACTGTGCAGTGGGGAGGCTCTGGGAGCCCAGAAGAAGGGCATGATCCCAGCCCCTGCCTCCCCACCACAGCTTGGCAAGGAGCAGGGGGTGTCCCTTGGCTTGGGAGCTGTGGGACCAAGTTCCCTGTGTAGGTTGGGGTAGGACTGGGGTGGGGGGAAGCTGGGAGCCTCTCGGGACTGTCCCTGGGAGCTGAAAGCTCAAATTCTCCACTTTGCTTGTACAATCCAGCAGGTGGAGGGAAGTCACCCTGCCCCTCTGCTCTGCCCTGGGGAGGCTCCATCTGGTAGATGTTCAAGTTGGACAGGAACTTCAGTTCAAGAAGGACCAGGAAACTGCTGGAGAGGGGACAGCAGAGGCTACAGAGATGATGAGGGGCCTGGAGCATCTCCCTTATGAAGAGAGGCTGAGGGACTTGGGTCTTTTTAGTCTGGAGAAGAGAAGGCTGAGGAGGGATCCAATCAATGCCTTTTTTCAGTATGCCCAGTGAAAGGACAAGAGGAAATGGGCACAAACTTGACTATAGAAAGTTTAATCTCAACACGAGGAGGAACTTCTTCACTTTGAGGGTGGCAGAGCCCTGGCAGAGGCTGCCCAGAGAGGTGGTGGAGTCTCCTTTTCTGGAGACGTTCAAACCCACCTGGACGCGTTCCTATGGGACCTGCTCTGGGTGGACCTGCTTTGGTGGGGGGGTTGGACTGGGTGATCTCCAGAGGTCCCTTCCAACCCCGTAGCATTCTGAGAACTGCTGTAAGCACTGCTCAGTGTTTCTAGGTGTGGGGATTTTGTGACTCTGCCTTTCCTTGCGATTTTCTTTGCTGGGAGAGGAGCTGGAGCTGATGTCCTTGAGCAGGACCAGGAGTCCTTGAAGCTCTGTGTGAATAGGGGATCTGCTGAATTCATGCTCCTTTCCTGGAGCCCCATCTGCCCCTCGTTCTCAGGTGAAGTAAAATGGTCCAGATTGAGCCTTCACCCAAATGAGAAACTCCTTCCAAAGAGAAACCATCCTTCCTGCCCCAGGGCTGCCAGGCTCTGGGTACCACTGGACATTCCAGGGCTTTGCCAGGGAGGATCGAGAATGGCCCCATCTCCTCCCCACAGCCTGTGAGGGCCGTGGGGCTGAGATAGAGCTACCTGGCAGTCTGGGGCTAGGATGCCACAAGCCATGGTGGCTCTGGGACTCACAGCTCCCCTGGCCAGGCTGCAGTGTCACCTCCTTGCTGCCTCTGCCTTTGCCCAGGAGAAGGGGGGGTGCTGAGGCACCTCATCCCAGGTGAGGGATGCTGCTCCCAGCATGGACGTGACACGCTGGGTGGCTGTGGGGGGCCATGGGGCAAAAGCCCTCCCTTCTGCACTGCACAGTGGGGAAAGCAAGGACGGGGAAGAGGCAGGGTGGGGTGAAGGGAGGGGAAGAATCTTGACCCCTGGGCCACTGGGGTGTTTATCACCCAGGCGTGATTTGTTGGGCCAGGTTTGGGCTTTCCAGCTGTGAGTGAAGCACAAAGGGTCTCCCAGGCGTGGGGATGCTGGGGGTCGGTGGGAGGTGAGGACAAGGGGCTGGGAAGGGGGGGACAGGGACAGCGAGGTGTCCCGGCTGCGGACTGGCCACTCTACTGGTGAGCCCGTTGCATCAACGTGGCATGGGTGAAATAATACGGCTGAAAACAGGAAATAAAGCCCCAGCAGGGCCCCAAAATAGAAAATACACCTTCCCACGCACCTCAGTAAGGGGGTAGCCCCCCAGTAAGGGGGGGTTACGGAGGGGCAGTGCTGGGTAGCGTGATCCTATGTCCCCGGGTGGGGAGCGGGGCCACCGATCCGCCGCGCTGCCAGGGGATGGCAGCAAAGGCCCGGGGAAAGGCAGCGCCGCCCGACCCCCGCCGGGGGCTCCCCGCCACTCTCCGCACGCCCGGGCCGCCGGCGGGACAGGGCACAGAAAGCCCTTTTGTTCAGGAGGCTGCTGTTATTATGATTTTTATGATTATATTTTATGATTATTCTAAAGGGCAAGCTTGCCTTCTTCTGGCTCGGCACCCCCAGATGAGCAGATGCGCTCTGCGATGCTCCGTGCCCCAAATTCTGCTCCCCCAGGCATCTCCTGGAGATGCAGAGGGCTTGTCCTGCTGCTGTGACCTGGGAGGGTCAGCCCCTGGGGAACCCACTGAGTGACACAGGGTAGGACGCGGGGTGCCCCCCCCGGTGCAAGGGAGGTGGGACATCACCTTATTCACAGAACCCATGGGGTTGGAAGGGACCTCTGGAGATCATCCAGTCTAACCCCTGGCCAGAGCAGGTCCACCCAGAGCAGGTCCCACAGGAACGTGTCCAGGTGGGTTTTGAATGTCTCCAGAGAAGGAGACTCCACCACCTCCCTGGGCAGCCTCTGCCAGGGCTCTGCCACCCTCCGAGTGAAGTTCCTCCTCATGTTTGGGTGGAACTTCTTACATGCAAGTTTGTGCCCGTTTCTTCTTGTCCTGTCCCTGGGCACTACTGAAAAAAGACTGGCCCCATCCTCCTGACACCCTCCCTTTAAAAAATTCACGGAAATTCAGTGAAATACTTAGAGTTGGAAGGGACCATAGAGATCATCCTGTCCAACTCCCCTGCTGAAGCAGAATTGCCTGGAGCATGTTAGAGCATGTCACTCAGGATGGCATCCAGGCCGGTCTTGAAAATCACCAAAGAAGGGGACTCCACACCCTCCCTGGGCAGCCTGTTCCAGGGCTCTGGCACCCTCACCGTGAAGCAGTTTTTTTCTTGTTTATAAGCATTGATCAGATCTCCCCTCAGCCTTCTTTTCTCCAGACTACAAGTCCATCGGCCTCTCCTCCTAAGAGAGATGTTCCAAGCCCCTCATCATCTTTGCAGAACCCAGGCCAGGATGGGGGATGCTGGACCTGCCCAGTTCCCCCCCCCCGTCTGGCAGGGGCACCCCCAGCCCAGCCTTCCCCCCTCCCTGTCGGCAGCTGGGTGCTGAGGACGTGGCGTGGGTACTGCCGTGCCGGCCACCTGCTGCCGTGGCCACTGGCAGGAGGAGGCACCTCGGGGCTCTGCAGTGCCAGGCTGGGGGGTGATGCATCCTCCTGGGGCCCTGGCATCTCTCTTGGCTCATGGGGTGGCCTGGCTGTGTCTGCCCCAGCGCCCCACGGCCAGGCTCCAGCCCAGAGTGCCCCCACAGCGCCGGCTCCCCCCTCCTCGCTCCGTGTCCTGCCATCTTGCGCCTGTGAATAATTCACCGCCTCTGTCCCCGTTGTTTCCTTGCAGGTATTTATAGCCTGTGATCACGTCTCCTTGGAGGCAGCTCGCTTCGTGGCGGTGTAAATTTAGCTCCCGCCGTCTCTCACATGTCATGCCCTCCAGTCCTTGCGGGAGCCCTTCTCCACGGCTCCTCACCGGCGGGCGCTGGAGCCCCTACCTTCTCCCTCCACCCCCAGCTGCCCCTCTGCCTACCCTGCGCCGTGGGCAGTGGTGCCGGGGTGCTGCAGGGAGGTGCGGTGCTGCGTGTCCCCCTTTTGGCAGCTCAGCCCTGGGCGCTGGGGCAGCTCCACTCGCCTCCGGCAGCTGCACGGGGCCACAGCGCCATTCAGCTGCAGCAGCGTGGGGGGACGCTTTGAAATTCCTGGGCTGCCATCTGTGCTATGCAAATCCCCCCCCAGTCTGAGGGCTGCATGTGGACCTGCTTCCGGACCCAGCCGCGGGAGCTGTTATTATCTCGCTCCTCCTCCCTTCCAGCACCCAGCGGCAGATTTGGAGCAGGCGAAACATCACCCTCCCCTGTGGGCAGAAACCTGACATGCTTCTCCTAAAGGCCTTTGCTCTGCCCAAGGTGGGCCATGTGGTCAGGAGGGGATGGACAGTTGTGTGTCCAGGTCCCCGGTCACCTGGAGTCTCCAGGGGCCTGGTCTCTGGGATCGCAGCACCCCACCAGCGTTCATGACCTGCCCACCCCCCCAAGCCAGAGCTGGGGACAAGGGGCAGAAGCTCCACACTTTGGGACAGGGCGGTGTGTGTGGCTCAGCTGTGCTGCCTGCAGGGCTCTGAGGATGGGGACTGATGGTGGGGACGGTGAACAGTGGCCGGAGACCCCGACCCAGTGAATGGGGCAGTGGGGATGGGGCAGGAGGAGAGTGCAGCTCTGGGAGTGACACTGATGTCCCAAACTAGTGGGTGGCACTCAGAGCTGAGCTGTTCCCATAGGACACATGGCTCCCCCACACTCAGGGTTGCTGTCCCCAGCCTGGGGTCAGCATGAACCATGCACAGACACACAACAAAGCAGAACTAAGCTCTGTTCCCCTCCTCTCCTTTCCCCACCACGGTGTGACAACACCCCGGTGAGCTGCCCCAGCTGCCCCCCACGCTCACCCCCAAAGGCTGTAACTGAGGGTGCTGAGGTGGCAGCAAGAGGCTGCCCTCCCCAGCATGGCCCCCCGCTACCTGCTTTTTAAATGCAGAGCTGGTGGGAAGGCGGCAGTTTCCCCCCGTCTTCCCGGGGTCGAGCAGCAGCAGCTCCCTGGGGTGCCGAGGGAAGCGGGGGGGCAGGTTTGCCAGTGCCGAGCGCGGAAGGTAATTAATGAGCATCCTGCGCTGGTCCCCGATGTGCCTCCATCCCCCCAGGGACCCCTCGGCCGTCAGTGCGGGTACTGCCTGCTCCTGCCGGCGCTGGGGGCCGGGGGACCCGGTGGCACGGGGCCTCGTTAATATTTTAGGAGCTCTTTTGTCCGCAGGGGATGGGGAGGCTCGCTCGCAATCGCCTTTCATCTCTGTGAGGCCTCAGCGCAGCCTCTTATCTGTCGCCTCCTCGCTGCTTCACTGCAGCCGGATTGTTACGGGGCTTGGATGTGGGTTTGGTTTGGGATTTTTTTTTTTTCCTGGGCTGGGCTGGAAAAAAAGCCTGGCTGCTCCTGGCCAAAGGGCATCTGCCAGCTGCATCCCTGCACACCTCCCGCCTGCCCCGAGATGTGGGGCTGCAACCCCGGCTCTGCCAAGGGGCTGGGGCTGGATACAGGTTCCTGGCAGGCTGGGAGGCGTGCGGGTCCCCGTGGGCATGGGGAGGGGAGGTGGGGGGTGTGTATGTGCATCAACTTCCAGGCCCCTGGCCATGGGTGAAGCTGGGGTGGGATTTGCTGGGTGAGGGGGGCAGCTGCGTCCCCAGGGCTCTGCCAGTGGGTGCTTTGAAACCCTGTTCACCACGGGGGAGGCCCGCACTGGGCCCCAGTGCTTCCTGGCCAGCTGGAACAGGGCAGAGCCAAGGGGCAGAGCTGGGTGGGTGCGAGGAAGAAGGGGGTGATGAAGGAGCACGTGGCTGGAGGGGGATGGGGAATGCAGCTGCGTTTCTGCTCCCCCCGAGCTGGAGCATGTGAGGACAGCTGGGAGAGCCCTGGGAACAGGTCCCGCTCAGCCCCGGGGCTTTTTCCAGCTGTGCCCCACGGATGGTCCTCTCTTGGTCCCCTCCTTGGTCTTCTCACCAGCTCAGCCCCGTGTCCCACGCGTATGGGCTCAGCCCCTCTTGGCTTTTCCAGCCAGCATTGCTCGTGGTGCCCTTTCCTCAGTGCTGGTCTCAGACCAGTGAAAGCTGTGAGCTGCTGGGGGTCCTTGCTGGGGGTCCCTGGGGCCTCTCCAAGTGGTGCCCGTGCATGCGTGGTCTCTCCTGGGGACAGTGTTACATTTCTCTTGCTGACCTTGTCTGTGATGCCTCCCCTGTGTCACAGAGGAACGACGCAGCAGGATTCACCCTGCCCTGGAAGAAACCCAACCCATGTGCCTGGTCACCTCTAAGTGTGGGGAACAGACACGCATCTGTCCCACCAGAGCCCAACCCATCTGCCTCTCCCTCTGCCCAAGCAAGACCTTGGATCCCAGGAGGAGATCTGGCTGAAGGCCTCCAGGGAATTTTACCAGACGTGTTCTGCCAGGGCTGAAGGATTCTTCCCCCGCGAAAGTCCTTCACCACCACCCAGATGCACGCCAGGGTTCAAACAAAGCTCCTCAGTCCTCCACCAGCTGCAGGCACACCAGTGCGGGCCGCTGCCACCCCCTGGGGAGGTGGGCATCCCTCCTGGTGCCACTCAAGCCAGCAGCCCAGGCGGGGGGACCACAGGGAGAGCTGGCGCCTGCGCTCAGGAAGGCGGTGAGCTCACAGGTTTAATTTTCTCAAGGCTTCGTTCGTCTCTGACATGTGATCCTCGTTACAGGAAGGACGCAGCAAACGCGTGGTCCCCCGGGGCCGGCTGGCTCGACCTTGTGGGAAGAGGTAAGAGCACATCACGGCTTTTCCGCCCCGCTGGTGTTGCTTCCAACAGCAATTTAATATCTCCCTGATAACCCAGGCTGAGTTTCAGCCGCTGCTAAAAATAAATAAATAAATAAATAAAGCGGCATATGCTGACGAGTATGTGTCCCCAGCTGCAGCCCCTGGGTGTGGGTGTGTGGGGCTGGCCCCACACCATGGCTGGTGGGAGCTGCCCATCACCAGCCCCAGGCCTGTCTGAGTCCTCGGACAGTCCCCAGCCAGGGATCAGATGCCCTTCTGGGACATGGTGGGTGTCACCTCTCGGCTTCGCGCTGGGTGGAGGGGGAATGGCCACTGGCCCCACATACAAGGGACAAGGTGGGAGCTCCAGCCCACCCCACTGCCAGCACTCCCCCCGGGCATCCCCGTGTGATCCCACCCAGCCCTGGCCCCGGGGCTTTCCCCCACCCTGGGGCAGCCGCTGGGGAAGGGCTGGATGGCCCCATTGGCACAGCTGCTGGCCACACTGGTGGCCCAGTATGGGCAGTAGGGATGGGGCTCGTTTTTGGATGAAGCAGGACTTGAGATGGCCTCATCTCCCAGACAGGGCCTCTAGGCTTTGTTCTCTGAGCTGGTCTGGCCAAATGCAGCTCTTCCAGTCTAGGCTCTTCAAGCTCTCTGAGCTCAGTTCTCCAGACTCGATTTCCCAGGCCCTTTTCCTTGGGCTCAGGCCCCTGTGCTCCGCTCTGCAAGCTCTCCAGACCCAGTGCCTTAGCCATGGCTTTCTGGACATGGCTCTCCAAGATTGGGTCCCAGGGCCACGGCTCTGCAATCATGGCTTGCTGGAGGTGGTTCTCCAGGCTTGGTTCTCTGAGGGTGGCTTGCTGGAGGTGGCTTTCAAGTCTTGGTTCCCCATGCACAGTTTTCTGGAGATGGCTCTTCAGGCGCAGCTCTCCAGGTACTGCTGGCAGGAGGTGTCTCCCCAGGCTCGGTGCCGGCGGGGGGGTTCCCCAGCCTGCTCTGGAGGCAGGGCTCCCCGGCCAGCCTGATGCCAGCAGAGGGCCTCCCTCACCAAACAGAGCACCGCGCTGCCATGAAATTATGAAACACGTTATCTATTTGGCAAAACTTTGTGCAAGGACCAGGAAATGGGCTGGAGTTCATTCTCCTCCAGAAGACCGGAGACAACCTGTCCCCCCTGCTTCTTTTTTAATGCCAGCACCGTAGAGACATTAAAGCCGCAGGAGCATTCATCATTAAAATGGCAATTGTGAAGCGAGGCAATAAATTTAACATCATAAAAGGCACTGGGAGGGTCTCGCTCATCTGTTGCTCTTCAAAGAAAAGTGTTAGTTGCTTCCGAAAAAAAAGCCCCAAATTTGGGAAGAAACAGGTGAGAAGGAAGGGGGTGGCAACCCTTGCTGGCAGTGGGGCTTTGGCCGGGGAGAGGTGGCCTTTCGGGGTGCCCACCTCGGGCTGGGGCTGTGGGAGGAGGGATGTTGGGGCTGGGGCTTTTCGCAGGTGATGGAGAAGCTTGGCCTCACCGCCCAGCAGCTCTCCCCGCCGGGGCTTTCCTTTGGGGGTCTGCACATTGCGGGGGGGGGGGGGGAAGGGGGGGCTGTGGTGAACATCTCCTCTTTTGCTGGCCAGGGTGGCTCTGTCCTCCCCCAGCCTCCCTGGGGCCAGCTGGCACCGGGGGGGTGTGTAACCAACGTAGCAGCCAGGGTGACAATCAGACAGGAACCCCCCCACTCTTCCCCTGACGGCTGCGGGTGGGACCACCCGGCTCCTGGGGCCAGTGGCCGCCCTTGCCGATAGCCATCTCCAACGCCAGGCTCCGGCAGCCGGCGTCTGCCGGCAGAATTAGCCGTCCTATTGGAACCATTTGCTAAATAATTCAGGAGATTTCTTTTTTTTTTTTTTTCCCCAGAAAGCTGTTTTCTTTATTTTTTTTCCTTAAGGTCGCAGTATTTTCCAAGCTGGGGGGAGAAGGCGGGGGGGTAGGGACACGCTCAGGCAATACCGCCGTGTGTTTACAGCTCAGCTCCTGGCGTTATTTAGGGATTGTAAAACCACAGCAGCTCGCTCGCTCCCCCCGCTCTCGCCGCAGCCAATTTTTTTTCCTCCATGCGGCTCTCATTGCAGCGGCAAAGGTCAGCCCTGCTCCTTTGAAAGCAGCATACCCCCACCACCACCCCCCCAAGGCCTCCCCCCCCCCCAGCTCTGTTATCAGATTTAGGAATCCAAGGGGGAGGCTGAAGCTGAAACGCGGGCAAAGCCATGGGCTGGCAAGCCCGGGGTGCCGGCCGGGGTGGGGGGGGTCATGGACAGGCTGGAGGTTGGGAAGGAAGGAAGGATGGAGGTGGCTGCTGCAGGAGGGGGGAGGCGGTGAGAGGAGCACCCGCAGCGGGGCAGTGCGGGGGGCAGCGGGGCTGGGAGGGCCGACAGCAGCGAGCGCGTGAATAATGGGGACGAAGATAACGGAGCTGATTAGAGGTGGCCATTGCGTGGAGACGCTGAGCCAGCCCCGGGAGGGGACGGGTTATGCTGCAAGGATAAAAATCTATGCCAGGGTGAAGTGAGCCTGGCTCTGGTGAGCGGTGGAAGAGGTGTGGGGCGGATGGGTGAGCCCCCACAGAGGAGGGATGGGGGCTGTGACAAAGAGGTGACTCCTACAGAGGAGGGTTGGGGGTCACAATGAAAGGATGAGCCCCAGGCAAGAAGGTTGGGAGTCACAGAGAAGGGATTCGCTCCAAGGAAGAGGACTGGGTCTTTTGGCAGAGGGGTGAGCCCCTCAGAAGAGAGCTGGGGGGGTCCTGGTGACAGGATGAGCCCCATGAAAGAGCCTTAGGGGGGTTACACCAATGGGAGCCCCACAGAAGAGGGTTGGGGGATCATGCTGGTGTGATAAGCCCCATGGAAGACAGCTTGCTGGGGGTCACAGGGATGGGATGAGTCTTGTGGCAGAGGGATGGGGTCACAGAGGGGTGACAGGACTCATGGCAGAGGGCTGAGGACCATGGCAGGGGGCTGGGAGTTCCCCTGAGGTGGGAACCCTTGCTCTGGGAGTGGGGTGGCTGAGGGGCAGACCCAGCCCTTGGCCCCCAAGCTGGGCACATGGGAGTACGGCCATCTGTGGGGTGACTAGGGGATGGCAGCTCCAGGGTTCCCCTGGGGAGAGGGAGTGAGGCAGGAGGGAGGGAGCAGAGGAAAGAGACAGGGCAGAGCCCAGGCATGGGGCAGAGCTCAGGAGTGGGGCAGAGCTCAGGCGTGGGGCAGAGCCCTGGTGTGGGGCAGAGCTCAGGCGTGGGGCAGAGCCCTGGTGTGGGGCAGAGCCCAGGCATGGGGCAGAAGGTCCTGGCAGCGCAGCCGGCAGCCCCGGTGCCAGTCTTTCCCCCGGAGCCATTCCCTGCTGGCCCTGTCCTGGCCCAGGCACCGCTCACGCCTTCAGACTTTGCCAGCGGATGGTTTTTAATTAAAACCAGAAGACGCTGCTCCTCGCCCCGGCCCTTTGGGGATGACCACTGCTCACATCCTCCGCCTTTGGTCTTCCTGCTGCACAGCTTGACACGCTGAGATGAAAGTTGTGTGTGTGTGTCCCCCGCCCCCCACCAAAAAAAAGCAACCAGGAAAAAAAAAAAAAAAAAAAAGGTTGTAAAATCACACCGCTGAGGCGTTCCCAGCTGAGGAGCTGGCGAGGTGGTGGCTACCATGAGCCGTGGCCATAGCCGAGCGGCAGCCTGGGGAGCGGGGCTGCTGCCTTCAGCCCATCTAAAAATAACAGCTCGGAGCGCGGTGAGCGCCGGGCGCCTAACTGGAACCAGCTTTCCAAACTCCCAGCTGGAAACGGCTTTCGGAGCCTACACCGGCCTTTCTGAGAAAGAGCATTTAAAAATAGCGAAGGACTGAGAGCAGCGTCCCCTCCAGCCCCTGCCCAGGGAGGATGCGGGGAGGGGGCTCTGAGCGCAGGCGCTTCCCCTTGCTCTGCTCGGAAAGACCAGCAAAGCCAGGAACAAGGGGCTGGAGGAGAGTCATGGGAGGGAATTA
The DNA here is from genome assembly GCA_004320125.1 of Scolopax mira. NCBI lineage: Eukaryota > Metazoa > Chordata > Aves > Charadriiformes > Scolopacidae > Scolopax > Scolopax mira. The sequence continues at coordinate 27,533 of BJBW01006276.1, forward strand.
GGCTCCCTGACCCCGGGGGAAGCAGGGCCAGAGCCCTCCCCCCGGGAGAGTGGCTGAGGCTATTCCAGCCTTTTCCTCAGCTGGTGGCCAGCATGCTGGAGCTGGCACAGGGCTGGGGCCACATCCCAGGCTGGAGCCCAGCAAGGGAAAGGCCAGGCTGTTCCCTGGGTGGGTGGGGTTTGAACGAGCAGCCTCCCATCCTCCAGCCAGCCCAGGGTGGGTGGATAGATGTGGGGACAGGCAGGGGGGGTCTCTGAGCAACCTATGGGGGCTCCATCCTGTGCTGTCTGGGGCTCAGCCCCACCACTCCTGCGGATGCCCCCAGTGGGGATGGGGTCTGGACCCCCACCCATGCTGAGGCTGGTGATGGCCCCATGCAGGTCTCGCCCAATGTTCTGTGCCAAGCCCATCATCATCTCTGGCCAACCCTCCATCATGCTGGCCTGGAGACCACAAGCCCTGTCATCCCTTCCCCCAGAAATCCCCCCAGCTCCATGGTGTCCTGCTTTCCCCAACACCAGCTTCACAACTGGGCTGTCCCCTTGGCTGGGGACCCTCCTGGGGGTGGAGGGCTGCTCCACGCTTTCCCTGAGCCATGGGTTGCCCACCAGAAGCTGCCTGTGTTTCCTTCCACCTCCCTAAAAAGAGCAAACGGGGCCACGGCAGAGCCCCCGAAACTCCCCCAGCGGCGGCTCCCCTGGCATTCATTTCCTCTCCGTTGCATTCATCTCGTTACATCCTAATTCTCTAACGAAGGGCCATGAGAGAGGAAGTCTTGCGGAAGCCGGCCCTGGCAGCAGCCTTCCTGCTACCAACCCGCACATCAGCTCCGGCAGAACGGGATTTCCTTGGGCTCAGACTCGAGTCCCTGTATTTGGACCGGCACGGACCCCACAGCTCCTCTTCCCCCTGGGATTGAACAGGGCCCTGCTCACCCACCCTCAAATCTCGCATTTATCAAGGCTTTCAGCAAGGGTGTCCCACACCCGGTATTTTAAAATATCAGCAAAATGATAATTTCGCTCCCTCCCCCCCATCATCAGCACGCAACGGATGTCAGGGCACCCCTGAGCATCCCAGGCTCTCCCCATGTGCCAGCGGCTGCCAGCACTGCTGGTACCCATGGCCAGGCAAAATTCTTCTGGAGGCTGTGGGGATGTTCTGGCATCATCTAGGGGTAGCAACTGTCCCAGCAAGGTTCCTGAACACGAGCAGGAATATCCATCATACCTTCTCCTTAGCATCTTCCTAATGCCCCAGGTCACCTATTGCTGCTGGGGATAAAACCTCCCCTTTCCCTTTTCCAGGAAAATGTCTAGGGAGTTCCTGTCTCCCTTCACTTCCCTTGCTCGCTTCTTCTGGCTTCTGTGGACTTCCCATGCATGGAATGCATGCCCCTCGGGGCTGGGGCAGGGGGTTGGAGGAGGGATGGACCAGATGGACGGACGGACAAATGGATGTGCAGTTGGTGAGGAGCAGATCTGCCACTGCTCGGTTCGGTGCTCGGTATGGCCACTGCCAGCTCCAACAGTAGATGTGCTGCCACTTCTCAGACATAAAATCCTCCCTCCATATATATATATGTACCATCAGGGGCTTTTATTGGGGTTTTCAGAGCCACGCAGTGTCCCCGAAGGCAGTGGGCAGGCAGCACGGCGTAGGCAGGGCTCTGCCACCATCACGGGACCAGGGGCATCCCAGTGAGGATGGAGGCAATTGGGTTGAGTTGTGGGTAATGAGTTCAAATGGTCTCAAGGGCTCTTTTGGGGATGTAGAGGAAAAGGCAAAGCCTTGCAAAGTGGCAAACATCGGTCTGGGAGGCAATCTCTGTGATGCTCCTGGCCCACTGCTCTAGCCCAGCAAAGCTTGGGGGTGTGTGTGTGTGTGTGTCTGCCCCTGCTCCTGCTCCCGCTCCCGCTCCTGAAGAAGATTTGCTCCTGCAGAGCCAAGGGAAAACCCGGGGTGTGTGTGTGTGTGTGTGTGTGTGCGCTCAGCCCAGAGGGGATGCCCACAGCATCGATGGATTCACTGGGATGAGGAACGTTGGTGGGACCAGCTCCAGAGCCTGGCAGAGATCATAAAGGAAGGAGGAGACTTCTCCTGCCTCTTCTGCTGCCTTCCCGAGCGGGGCCGGGCTGGGCAGGTGAAGGCAGGGAGGCGCAGGCAGCCAGGCAGGCTGTGCAGGCAGGAGCACAGCAGGGGCGGTGGGAGTAGCATGGTGGGGGGCCCAGCTGGTGCGTGGGCCCACAGAGAAGCTGCACAGAGAGAGGAGAAAAGGGAAAATGGCTTCTCTAAATCCCCGGGTGCCATGGGGAGACAGGAGGGGGGAGTGAAGTGGGGAGGGCAGAGGCGGAGGGCAGCCCCTGCCTCTGGCCCAGGAAGGGATGGAGATCCTGGCAGAGAGCTGGGCAGGAGAAGGACAGAGCCCCTGGGGCTGGATCAAGATCCAGTGACTGAGCTCCATCACTAAGCATGGGCATTGCCAATGCAGCCACTGGGCTAGGAGAAGGACTCTCCTAGAACCCACAAATGCCACCGAAGATTGGTCCCCAGAAGCCACCAACACACAGATGAAGCCCCTGCAGCCCCCTCCCCAGCTCAGAGTGGGGTTCTGGGAGGTGAAGTGCAGTCAGGAGCCACCGTCCTGCCCTGCCCAGGGAAACAGGCTCCTACTCCAGCATTTTCGGACCTTTGGGCTTGGATCCTGACTTCTGATGGACCTTCTGGCTCCTGGGGCAGAGCTCCAGCTCTGCAAGGCTGCAGTGGAAGATCTCTTGCAGACTTTCCAGTACATGCTGGGATGATACATGTATGGCCCAGGGTGTGTGGGGGGGTGTGTCTGTTCTTCTGTACATCCACCAGTCCATCTTTTGCCTCCTGTTCAGCATCAGCTTTTTCCCTCACTGAAGGTGATGGCCAATGACAGACCCATGGTCGATGAGCACTAATACCCATTCCCAAAGGGATGGGAGCACCTGTGAGGAAGCACAGCCAGCGAGGTGGTGAACACAAGAGATTGCCTCTGCCCAAGGAACATCTCTCTGGCTGCCTCAGAAGCAAAGGCAGAAGCCCAGGAAAGCCTAGGTGCTCCTCACTGTAGTGGTCAATGGCTGGAGCTGGCCCTGCAGCTGTCCAGGGGCTTTCATTCTGTGTTGAGAAGACATCCAGCATACCTGGGACATAGAGACAGTCTCTCTACATGATGACTGCTCAGTAGTAACTTCATGTCTCCAGAGTTGCCAGCTTGGTTCCTCGAGTGTGTCACCACATCTGCCTTGCTCTCTCCTTCCACCTCAAGGAGCAGGAGCCTGCCACCTCCCACTGGGGGCAAGGTCCATCTGCATGACTTTCTGCCCACGGAGGAGTTGATCCCCTGGGGCAACTACCGCTAACAGCCTCTGAAATGCATGAGTGGGTTCAGGCCACGGGTGACCCCTTCTCAGGACCGCAGCTCCTGGGGGCAGCAGCCGATGGAGGGTGGACCGAGACCAAACTGTGAGCTGAGCTTGCCTAAAAGGAATCATTCCAATGAGGGGCAGGGAAAAATGAGCTGGGGCAGGAGCCCTCTGACTGCGGGGGTTAGGGAGTGGCAAGGGAGGAGGTGGCACTCTGAGAGGGGGAGCCCATGTTGGTGGGAGGTTGGAAGGGTGGAGGTGCCACAAGGTGTGTTTAATTCCCCGGATGGCTTCAGCAGAGGACACCCTACCAGCACGGTGCAGTTTTGTCCCAGCTGTGCTTGTCTGCAATACAGCCATCCCCGCTTCCCCAAAATACTTGGGAGGGCTGGAGTAGGCCAACTCCACCACCCTCATCGATGCTGCAGGGAGCCTATTTTAAGCCTTGCTAACGTAGGAGGATTAAATTTGGCTGGCTGAGACACGTCCTGCTCCCAGCTGTCCCCCAGCCTCCCCTGGGGTTGGCAGCTCTGCTGCAGGCATGGCTCATGATGCAGGAGGCTGCCCTGGACCTCCAGGGTCACCTCCCCTGCACAAGGGGAACCCAAAACCAGGGCATCTTCTTGTCTGCCCAGGTCCCCGGCTGGACTTGACGGCAAAAACTCTTCCAGGCCTCGGTGTCACGGGATTGACCCGTGGGAACGTGGTGGTGAGCACCGTGGGATGGGCCCTGGTGATATGGATGGGTGTGAAATGCACCAAGGTGCCCCACTGCCCCCTCTGCAGAGCGGTTACTTGGGGGAGCTGAGTGATGGGGGTCCATGCCTTCTTCCCCCATTCAGGCCAGCCCGAGCAAGGGCAGAGACCCAGCCCCTGCCCTGCCTGCCGAGGATGCAGGTGCCTGGGGAGCCCTCGGTGGAGATCCACCTCCACAAGCATCAGGCTCCCTCTGGGGCCCTCGGTTCCTATCGCCTGCCCTCGCCCCCCCCCCCAGACCCCCCCATATGCTGTACGTTCCTGGTCAAGTGTGTTGTTTTTTTATTAATTTATAGAGTGTTTGTTGCTGGAGACCTGGCAGAAGAGCCTTATGGAAAATCGCGTTTTGCCGGCGTGGATTTATCTGCCCAGAGCCCACAGTGTGTATATTTAAGTGAGCGTCACACCCGCCGGCTGCGAGGGACAAACCAAACCCCGTCTGGAGGCCGGGGACAGACCTGCTGCCGGAGGAAATGAGGCAGGAGCTGATTTACCCCCATCGGGGCAGACCACGGACCCCTCCCGAGCACCCCGCAGGCCTCCCACCCTGGTCCCTGCTGCCACGGGGGGCCACGCTGGATAGCTCTCCCTCCACTCGCTGGGGTGGAAGACAGGAAGGGGGGTACTAATACCCATCACCTATTTGTGAGGCTGTTGTGAATTTTCATGAGCTACCATCTGAAACGGGGCTTTGAGCAGGAAAACTGCTGTATCAGCTCTAGGCAATGATAAACAATACTCAGCATTTACATATTCAAAGCACTTTGATTAACTCTTGGGGTTTAAGGACTTGAGTCGATTCCCACCCGACCGTGATGGCAGCTGGACGGGGCTGGCGGCGGCACTGGGTGCGAGCCGGGGGAAGAGCTGGGGCTTCACCCCACTGGGCAGAGGGAGGGGAAACCCCTCACCCAAGTCACCCTAAAGCACCTCCTGCCTTAAATCCCGGCCTGATAAAGGAGGAATAAATAAGGCTCGTCCCCCACCCACAGGAAGGGGTGAGATCCCGTGGTACCAGGCAGGCACAGAGTGTGGAGCATCATCGGTTCTGCTGCAAAAACTGTAACCAGGTGTTAAATAGCTGTGAAATACCAACTTGATTCTTGCAGGAGCTGCCAAATAAAGGGAGTTTTCTTTTCCCTTTTTGGAAAAAAAAAAAAAAAAATTAGAGAAAGAGGGGCCTTACCCCCCCCTCGGATGCAAAATGCTGAGGATACAGCATGGCCTCCTCCCCAGCCCACCTGCTAATGCCACGGGGGAAAAAAGCAAAGGAGACCAAACCCAGGAACACAATTCATCATTTTATTCAGCAGTTTGTTGTTTTCTTTTTTTTCTTTCTTACCAAGTCTTTTCAGTCCCCTGATTTTAAATGCTCCTTCATCCGCCCCCCCCCCAGCCTCTCCTGCGGATGGTGGGTCTTCCCCAGGGTGCCGGCTGCAAGAAGATCCTTCCGCATTATTATTAAAATCACTGCCAAACAAGAGTAAAACCTGGTGAAACTTTGGTCCTGCCGTCACCCGGTGACTTCAGATCAGGGGCTGCCACGCAGGGGAGGGGGTGTCTGCGGGGAGCAGGCAGCTCCCCGCCTAAAACCCTTTCTAAGTGCTGCCGAGCTGCCCCATCAGCTCCTTCTGTTATTAATTAAAGGCATTCTCGGAAAAAACCATCTCTCCCCGCTCTCCCCAGCGCTGGGGGACAGCCGTCACCCCGCATCGCAGGGTTTCGGCGCATCCCCCCTGCAACCCCCAGGCGATGGGGAGATGCCACGTCCGACGCCACAGCGTCCCCCCCCCCGTGCAGCAGCCTGGAAGCAGCAGCCGGAGCAAAGCCCTCGCCTCCGCGGAAGGGCAGATGCTCAGAGCTGTCGGGGATGGGGGAGAGCGTGGGGGTCCCCACGGGGGACCGTGCTCCAGCCGCCGGTCGTGGAGCTCTTTGTACCCGGTGGCGGAGACACCTGCAAGGAGCCCGGGGGTTATGGAAGGAGCCCGGCGGGAGGGCTGAATCCTGCCGCCGTGTCTGAAACGGCTCCGTGATTTGTAAGAGGGGGAGACCCACCCAGGAGAACTGTCCCGGCCGGTGCCCCGCTGCGGGGGGACGGAGCTGGGGGCGGCCGAGGCTGGGTTCGGGGTGCGGGGCTGCGTTCGGGGTGCGGGGTTGAGCCCATCCGTCTGTGTCCCACTGGGTCCCAAGGACACAGCGACGGGGCAGCATCACCCCAGAAAAACTCGCTGGCGGCGGCTCTGGGGTAAATCGTGTCCCGTCCTGTCCCCCCCCCGCAGTCCCCCAGGCGGGTCCTCCCCGGAGCCGCGGGGGGCGGCAGGGGAAGGATGCGGGGGAGCTCCGGGGAACCCCCCCGCGGGGACCGGGCTGGAAGGGTGGTGTGTGGATGGGGGGGGGGGGGGGGGGGGGGGGGGGGGGGGG
>BJBW01006276.1:34114-52156 GCA_004320125.1 Scolopax mira
GGGGGGGCAGGGGGGCAGGCGGTTGCGGGGGCTGGGCGGGTGTTGGGGGAGGAGGGGGTCGGGGGTGCCGGGTGCCGTGCGGTGCCGCGGTGCCGCCCGCGCCGCGATCGATCCGCATCGACCGTCCCCGCCGCGCTGCTCCACTTTCCAGCCAATGTGCGGCGGCGGCGGCGGCGGCCCGGGGAGCCCCGCCGGTGGCACCGCACACCCCGCCTGGCGCGACGCCCGCGCCGCGCTGCCCCGAAGAGCCGGCCTGGACCGCGCCGCGCCGCGGAGCCGCACCGCCGGACGGCGGCCGAGGGCGGGCGGCGAAGCGGACACCGCACCGGACACGGAACCGAGCACGGAACAGGGCACGGAACCGGACACTGAGTCAGGCACCAGAGCGAACACCGAACTGGGCACTGAACAGGGCACGGAACCGGGCACGGAACTGGGCACTGAATCGGGCACTGAGTCAGGCACTGGTCTGAGCACTGGACTGGAAAATGGACCAGGCACAGAACTGGGCACAGCACCGGGCACTTCATAATACACATAACTGGGCACCAGGCAGGGCACTGCACCGGGCACAGCTGCAGCAGGCACTGAATTGGGTACCAAACTGGGCGAAGAACTGGGCACCAGGCTGGGCAGCACTATAGTGGGCACAGAACCGGGCACAGCTGCATCAGGTACTCCACCGGGCACCAAACTGTGCATCGAGCTGGGCATCAAACCAGGCAAGGAGCCAGGCACTCCAGCTGGCAGCGCTGGGACAGGCACCAATCCGGGCACTGCATCAGGGCAGAACCGCCCGGGCGCTGAACCAGGCGGCACCACAGCAGGCACTGAAGTGGGCACTCTGCTGGGCAGCACCAAACTAGGCACTGCCACACCAGGCACCGTGACACCGGGCGCCAGGCTGGCCATCTCCCCCGCGGGCATTGTGCCTGGTGTAACCATACTGGGCACAACTGCTGCAGCACAGTGGGTGTCGCAGCGGGCATTGCCCTACACCACCCCACAGCATCACCCCACGCTAACACCCCACACCACTACTCCCACATGGCACCCCCCAAGTCTCTCCACAGCACCCTGCCCTGCAACCCAGCGTGACACTGAGCCAGGTCCCCGTCCTGCTGCCCTTCACCCTTGCTCCCTGTGCCAGCAGACCCTGGGAAGGTGCAGGTGTGGTGCCCCCCAGGATACCGCAGCTCTTGGCTCCTCATCACCCCTGAGGGGCTGCTCCTGCACCCACCTGGCGCTGTCACCCCCAGAGCTTGTCCCAAGTGCCACCTGCTGCCCGTGGTAAACTGGGTGCAGCAGCAACAGGTCTGCCAGGATGGGCACAGCAGCACTCCACCACCCTTAACTCCTTTGGAATTTAATTTTGGGAGGGAGGCTGACCCACGGAGCTGGGGGCCTTGCCCAGCTTTTACCCTGGTGGTCCCTGCAGCAGAGCCATGCCTGAGGTGCCCCCCCCCCCCCCAAGTGTCCGCAGCCCCGGGAGGGTCGTGCAGCTGCAGGAGGATGGCCGGCTTGCGTTATTTCTGTGATAGCGCCCAAGTACGTCCAAACACTGCCTCCATTATCTCCTCCTCGGGTCTCGGCGCGAGCGGGAGAGCAACCCGAGCGTGTTTTGAAACGCAGCCTTGGCGTTAGGTACACAGACCGGTGGCTTCTGCTTACCACGGAAACGCTCAACGCCGACTTAATAGAGCAGCTTTTGATTGTGTGGGTGACGCTCTCGAAACCCTCCCGCCGCTCGCCTCACCCGCTTCTCAACCGACAAAGGCAAGCAGTGGAAAAACAAGGCTGGCCGGAGCCTGATTTGAAATCAGTCCCCAACAAAGGTCCTGGCTGGAGGAGCTGGGCCCTGGCAGCACCTTGACAGTCCCAGTGACGTGCTTATTTTTCGAGGCATCTTTTGTGAAAAAGCTGGGGAAGAGAGGTTCTTAAGTCCCTGATATCACAGCTCTGAGAACTTCAGAGGATGGCTTTAAGGATCAGCTGGAGGGACCGGGAGAGGGTTGTGTTGGGAGCAGCAGGATGGATGGAAAGCTGGGGGCTCACGGGATGGGTTCAGAGCCCCCAGGATGAGGACCTGCCCCCGGCCCTCAGGCTGGCATCCCCTATCCCTTCTGGGATGCCCCATGCTGCTCCCCGAGGCCAGCAGTGACCCTCCAAACCCAGGGACAGGCTGGAGGGGCTGGCTCAGGCCAATTGCCCACTGCCCACCCTGGGCAGCATTGAGGGGGGGGGCTATAGATCATGTAGTCTGTTGGGTAAGTGCTGCCTGCAACCAGTCTCCTAAAAGAGAAGGCAGTGGGTGCCAGCCGGGGCAGGCAGCCAGGGGGGTCCCACGGGGAGGTCGGAGCAGCCCAATGTGCCATCATCGCACCATCCCTCGCAGCTGGGTGAAGCCAGGACCTCGGGGTGCCTTTGGGAGGGGTGACTCAGTTTCCCTGCACCGGCACTGGTGGGGGGCCCGGCCACCCCCACCTGCTCACCGGGAGGCTGGTGGCGGTGGTGGCAGTGGTGGTGGCCGTTGGGCTGGCAGGCGGATGGTGGCAGAGGCTTCCTGTTTCTGCAGGCTCCGGCTGGCATTGTGCCGCACAGCGAGGGGGGCAGAGCCTCTTCTTGCACCTGCCCAGAGCATCTGCTAGGGAGAAAATCTCCATGGCAACTCCGCCGGTTCCTCCATCCCTGTTCCACAGGGGACAGGGGACTCTGCCTCTGACTCCCCTCACGCAGCCAGGATGTCCCCACGGTGGGGACTGGCCACCCATGCCCTGGGAATTCTGGGAAAGGAGGGCTTTGCTGCAAAGCAGCCCCTTGCCATCAAAGCCTGCTGGTCCCTCCCTGTGGGGGCTCCAGGTCTCCGACCACCATGCAAAGGGACGTGAGACCTGGGCTTCATCACGTTTAGGGGGGAGTTCCCCACTTTACTCCCAGCTCCAGAGAGGGCAGATGGCTTCCCATATTCCCAGACGCATCCTGTCAGCACACACTGAACCTCCCTGTGCCTCAGCCAGAGCTGAGACCTTTGCCTTTCCGGAGATGAGGACAGTTTTAGGGAGGCAACCTGAGGTTTGAGCTAAATGGGGCCAGGGCTTCTGAGCCTGGAGCCAGCAGCCAGCCCACCTATAGGGTGCAAAGTCCATGCTGTTTGTTTGGGCAATGTCCCCTGGGACTTCTGATGGGGATTGCTGGTAGCAACAAGGAGCCCTGGCATCTCCCCCTCATGTTGTACAGGTGAAGGAGAAGAGGTAGGAGGCACTCTCTTGGGCACAGCGGTCCTTGCGTGCCTGGTGCCCCTTGAGAAGCTAAGCAGAGTGAGCTTCCATGAACCCTGAGCACCCAGAGCAAGCTCTGCTCTTGCTGCAGGGGCTCTCTGAGGAACCATGGGTCCCAGGGTCCATGGGCTGTGGGCACTGGAAGGAGTCATGGAGGACATGGCTTTCATCCAAGACTGGAGAGGAAAGGGAGGGAAATGGAATGGGAAGTAGCATTTGTGAAGGCTATGGAGACTGTCCTCACATTATCCGGTCCTGCCTTTTATAAAGGTTTTTTTTGAAGGGCTGGAGTGACTCAGTGACTTGCAAACCCTCTTGTGGTTCCAGTAGGGACTGGGAGGCTGGGGGCTTACCCCACCTCTCTGAAGGCCACCAGTCCCTCCAAGCTTCTACTGCCCCTGCAACCCCAGCCTGGCAGTTGTCACCTTTTCTCCCCTTTCCTGGGACAGTCCTGGAAGACACCTCCTCCATCCCTTGTCTCTTCGCTGAGCCCCTTTCCCAAACCAAGGCATTTAGGCAACCCCTCAGCTGCTGGAGGGGCCTGGGCATTTTTAAAAGGGGAGAGCAAATTGCAGTGCCAAGGAATTGAGTGAGGGAAGCCCACCCCTCACTCCGAATGAGGGCAGGACCATTTCTCAAGTGCAGACACATTTCCCCACTACAGCGGGATGCCCGAAGGATTCATTTCTGCAGCCAGGATGCTGCCAGTCTCCATGAACATGAGGCAGCCTCTGCCCCAGAGGGCTTGCAAAGGGAGGATGAAGAGTGGGACAACTAAAGGAATGACTTCTCTGTTTTACAAAGGTGGGAAACTGATGGCACGGGATGATTTAGGGACTCAGTCAAGCCATGTGTGACATGGGTGGTAATGATGTTGAATGCAGATGGCCCGAATCCCAGGCTCTTTCCTGAATTGCTGCTGAATTTTCCCAGAGGCAAAAAATAGCGATTTTTGATTGCCTCTGAAGCACTCTTTGAGGATGCTGAGCGCTCAGGAAGGAGGGAGCGGTTAGTGCAAAGTCCCAAGCACAGGGTGTAGATCAAGCCAGGAGGGAAGCAGGGGACAGAGATGATTTCCTCCTGAGGAGGACCTTGTTGGAGATGGGTATTTGTTATCATCCGTGAACTGAGTGAGTGTGAGCAGAAAGGTCTCTGTGGAGCATCTGCTAGGGCCCACAGTAGCCACCTACCAAGAGGTCATTCTTGCCTGGAGAGCTTGGGGCAGCTTGTACAACCTGTCTCTGCCATGTGTAGATAGGGTCCTCATTGGGACAACCTCTGTTGTCCCCAGACTGGCCCAGGGGCGTGCACTGGCCCAAGCAGCACCAAAGCACCCCTCTTGGGATGAGGACCCAGATTCTCTGGGACCTGTAAACCCAATCCCACAGCCAGGGCATTGCTTGAAGGAACCTGGTGCCCACCTCCGGGCAGCGTTTGTCCCTTCCTGGGGACATTGCTGGTGGGCCAGAGCTGGGTGCTGGGGATGGGGTGTCTCTTTTCCTGGCTGCTCATGCACTCCCAGCTTTGCCCCCATCCCGGCATACATGCCAGGTGGTGGAAGAGTTTGTCCTTTTCTGTGGGCAGAGCGAAGTGGTTGTTGAGAACTGCCCATGTGTGAAGATGAAACGAAGGGAATGTCACGTCCTGCCGTCTCCAGGAGCAGCTGAGGGGGGTGGGACGCACCAGAGGTCGGTGCTGCGGCCACCCCAGCAGCCAGAGGAGCTGCAATGGGCTGAGCTCACTGGCTCCAGCCCTCCCAGCCCTCATCACTGTGATTTGTGCAGAGCAAAAGGAACCCCAAGACCTCCCCAGAGATGTCTGAACCCCAAACCCTCCTGTTTGCCCCACTGTGGAGGGTTATGTCCCTCTTGTCTTGCTGTGCCTGGACACCAGTGGAGGTTGCCGGCTGGCTGTGGAGGGTCTCATCCTGACCAGGCAATGGACTTTTCAAGCGGGTCTGAAGTGGGGAAGAAGTGCTTTGAAAAACAAGAGGTTTCATGAGCCACCTCATGGCGGGGTGGCTCTGGCAGCCAGAGGGCGGCTGGTGTCCCTGTGCTCCTGGCCAGGAGGAGCTGGGACGTTTGGGACCCGGGTAAGGGCTGGACAAAATGTGCTCATCACCCTGATTTGGACCGGAATCTGCTATTTTAGTCGCTGTGACCTAATGCTCTGTAGGTGCCTTTGAAAATAGCCTGAGGGCAGTATCAGGGGCTGGGTTTTGGAAGTTGAGCTGAGATGGAGCAGCATCACTGTCCCACAAAACAGGGCAGTTGGATGGAAAACACTAGAGGACCTGAAATTGCTGAATGCGGAGCGAGGGAAAACGTTTGATCCAGATAACATCAGAGCACCTGGTCGTTGCGCCATGTGAGAAGAGGAAGAGATGGCAAAGTCCAATGGAATGATGCTGAAGTCATCCCCGTTAAAAATGGCACCAAAATCTGCCTTTTCCTGTGAAATAATTTGGCTGGAATTAAATTGTTTTTCCTGATGGCAGCCAGCTCCTTTAGGGGTTAACTGCAACCCTGTCTAGAGAACTGTAAAAGGTGTTTCCGAAATATTTCCACTGCCCTGTTGTTTTTATGGCCAGGAAAGGCAGGGCAGGCCTGCCTGGGCAGGAGGGGACTGCCGGCTGATGGATGTCGTGCAGATGGAAACCAGGCTCAGGAGAGCAAGTGGGGATTTCGGACTGGGCATCGGGAAAGTTGCCCAGCATGAGGGGAGGATGCAGGAAGGTTTAACCCCCCCACACACCCCCACCCCCCCAATATTGATGGACCCCAGGTGCCGCTTATTGATGAATAAGCTTGGTGGAGGCCTCAGAAGGAGGTGTTGGGTGTCAGCTCTGGCCAGTCGCTTTCAAATAGGGTTATGGAGGGTCTGGAGAGCCTGTGGATGGGGTGGGTGGCTTTTTGGGGATCATGGAGTCACATTCAGCCAGCCTAATTCTCCCACCCTTGCCTGGTGTGGATGGCTGAGACCTTTGTGAATCTCAAACAAGGGAGAGGATGGAGAGGATCCACCCTGCTGATGGCAGATCTCAAAATCAAAGTGGGCAGAGACACGGAGCTTTATAAATGTGAAGGCCGCAGGAGGTGCCGTGGTGCCGCTCGAGTGCTCTCCTCCATGTGCCTGGGGCTATTTGACTTCATCGCTGTGCCCTTGGGTTGGGCTAGGACACATCAGGAGGCAAAGTCCTGAGGGACACAGGGGGTGCTGGCCATTGATGTGCTGGACACCCCAGAAAGCACATTGGAGAGAGTGTGGCCAGCAGGCAAGCTTTGCTCTGGCCCATGCTGAGCACCCAGGAGGTTCTCCCCTGCCTGTTCCCTCCATTCAGCCACCTCCAGCACCGGTGCTTGCTCCCTCCCGCTCTCCTGCATGAGCCTTGGCTGCTCCTCTTCCCTGGGCTCTCCAGCCAGGAAGGTTTCCAAGTGCTCAGGTCTAGGAATTCATGTCCAGGCTGCGGCAAAGAAGCAGCAGCCAAGTCTGCTTTGGGCAAAAAGTATATCAATTTCTCTGACCTGTGCACTGCAGGACGTGGATCAGGAAGGCAGCTGAGGGGTCACCTCTCAAAAGCATCTCTGTGTCTGCAGGGAGGTCCCGGGGGAGCCCGGCCAGGGGGGAGCGTGGGCTCTGGGCTCCACCGAACCCATTATCCTGGGGTTAAGGATAAATGAAGGAAAGATGTGATGTTTTGCAATGGGGTTTCTGCAGACATGTGGCTCATGGACGGGGGCCAGCTCGCAGCCATGTGCGCGGGTGGCCATCAGGAGCCAGGCACTCAGTGGCCAGCCTCCCCCAGCCGAGTTGAGGGGAGTTTTTATTTTCACCCTGGGCCTTTACTTGCTCTCAGAAGTAATGAAATGCAGGAGCCAGCATTAATGCACCATTAAGACTGCAAATTTCAGCACGCAGCCATCAGGAAATGCAAATACTCGGGTCTGCTGTCAGCTCTACCTCTGCCGTGACAGCGCAGGAAGGGGCTGGCGCGTGGCTGACCTTTGCTATTGTGACGAAATCCCTGGTGGTGCTCAGCTTCTGGCTTTCCACTGCCCCTCAAACCCTTCAACTTTTCCCCTTTATATCTGGGGCATCCCCTCTGACAGCCCTGAGAGGCACAGAGGGGGAGGGGGTGGCACAAGGCGGTGGCCGGGCTCGTCTGTGCCTCCCTTGCTTTGGGATGCTGCCCTCACACCAGTGGCTTGGGGAGCTCCTGGGGGGCTCCTGGGTTCCCGGGGGAGCAGGATGGGGGGAGGCAAGCTGTGCTGTGGGCACTCCGGCTGTGTGGAGATGTGTCCGTCCCCAGGCCACTGAAGGAGACAGCCTGAAGAAGAAGAAGAGAAAGGCTGTCAGGGGAGGAGGCTTCACAACCAGCGAGCACCGCCTGTTCCACCTCGCGACTGTGCTGCGCTTGGCTGGCAGGGATCTGCTTTTCCATAAATTTGAGTGGAAGGGAGAGTTTGGCAGACCCCGGGCTGCAGGGAAGGATTTACGGCTGCTCTGACTGCTCTGAGTTCTCCTTGCAGGGCTGGGGCTCCTGCAGAAATGCCCCGCAGGAGGAGGAAGAGATGGAGGAGGGAGCCCATGCTGGCATCCCTTGGGGGAAGGGGGTCCCAGCCAGTGTCAGGTCAGGGGAGCACAGGGGCTGGGGGAGGCGGGATGAGGAGGGACACTCTTGGTCCACCCATGGTGGACCAAGGTCTGTGGTGGCCATGGGGCTGGGCCTACCAGGGCAGAGATGGGACCCCCATGCGAGCTGGAGGTAGATGATGCTGCCCAACATAGGCATGACCAGACACTGGTCTTCCAGCAATGGAGATGTGGTAGGGAAACACCTCATCCACCTCCGGGAAGCCGGTGACATCTCCCAGCTCCAGCTTGACCCTGTGCCACAGGCCTCTGGAGCATCTTGGGGTGCCTGGAGCACCTTTGGTGCCTGAGGTCCCGGTGGTGGCACCGTCCTCCTCAAGCAGGTATCAGCACGCTTCGAGGCACATTTTTGCTGACAAACTATGGGTTTCCACCACCATCCCGTTGCCTCCTACCTGGCTGGCAGCCTGGCGGGTGGTCCTGGGTGCCTGGCTTGGGTGGTGCACATCCATAGATCCCTCCTGGAACACCTCGAGCCCTGGAAATGTCTGGGGCTGGGTCACAAGGACGAAAACATGCTCGAACTCACACTGGGCTCTCAGAGGTGATGAGCTGTGCTGCCCCAGACTGCTGGGAAAGGCCTTTATCCCCTCTTGCCACTGAGTTTTCCAGGCAGCCTGAAGCAGCACTGGAGCTTTCCCAGCGGAGCCTCGTGGCTCCTCATTCTTCCCATCTCTCATGCCTGCTCTCTTTAAGTCAAAACAAGAGTCACCCAAAGAGGGAGATGCATCTCAAATGTCCTTTCTCTCTCCTTCCCTGTGAGCGCAAAATAGGTATTGGCCGTGTTTCCAGATGGAAGTGTGAGGCCTGAGGATGGATAAAGAGTTTTCCAAGGCTTTGGAGCAAGGTGTGGACAGCGCTGAGAATAGCATCGCGAAATCTCAACTGCCAAGCCCTTAGCCTAACCAGAAGGTTATTCTTCTTCCCTTATGCTCATACATATCCATTAGGATGAGACCATATGTGTGAGATGTAGATGAATTTCTTTCCTCTTGACAAGTCCAGTTGGTCTTCCTAGGTAAGGAGCTGGTGGTCTGTTCCCATCCAACTCCAGGCTGGCTCTTTGCCGCGATTTCTTGGGTTGTGTTTGCCCCAGAAGAAATGAAGTTACAAGTCAGAGGTTCAGGCCTAGCTCTTCTCCACCCGCTGGGGCTTTCATTGCCAGACATTCCTGGGGAGCTGCAGAGGTCTCCCCTGAGTGTGGGGAGTGTGAGAGTGCAGGGAAGCCTTCAGAAGAGGAGAGCAGCAAGGGGGCATGGGGCGGTGGGGAGGAGCAGCCAGCTAGGAGACTGTCTGGTCCACTCCCAGTAAGGACCAGTGTGCCCAGCCAGGTCATAGAGAGCTTCCTGGTGAAGAAGAGGTTTCTCTGACAGCAGGAGAGTGGGCAGCTGCTGGCTCCCGCTTTTCAGGTGCCTGCACAAGTTGTCTCCCAGAAGTTCTTGACGGGCCCCTTGCACATCTCAGCTTGCCCAAGAGTTTGGTGCTGTCCTTGTAGCTGAACTCTGATCTTGACGGGTCCCTTGAAGATGAAGCAAGGAGAGATATCTTGGAGGATTCTTAGATGTGATGTGAAAGACATGCAGTTATTGCTCAGCCCTAAAGGTTCCTTTCTGGAGGAAGAGTCGTCTGGATGCAGTGGGTCCTTTTGACATCTTCCAATCCATTACAGGCTGCAGATCAGTGCAGAGGTGGCATCAGCCTGGATGATGGATGGTGTTTAGGTGATCAAGGGGGAACAGCTTCCTATACCCATAGAGTCAGATCTGTCAGCTTCTTTCAATAGCATCGATCACGCGTTGCTGTTGATGCCTTTTATGGGCAGCAAATGGGAGTGGAGGAGCATGGTGGGCTGGGGGCACCGCTACAGCTTCTAAGAGTCAGGGAGTGATCTCTCCTCAGGTCTATAGTGGTGGAGCTGGGCAAAGGAGACCAACCCAAGCAGAGAAGGCAGCATTTGAGAGTCCTTTCTGCAAGGAAGGCTGAGTGTGGCTGGTGTCCTCATCTCCCCTGTCTCAGTGTCTCCATCAAGGCTCAGCTGCAGTGGGATTGCTGGGAAGAGGGGGTGTGAAATGGGGGGAAATGTGTCCGGGCAAGATCTCACAGCAGAAGGACCCACTGCATGCCTTTTCTCAGAGGCCTCATGACTGTGGGAGGTGACAGAGCATCCTTTGTCTGCCAGACCCTCAGCCTCACTCGGACTGTCTCTCCGAAGGAGGTGCAGCCTGGGCACTTGGCAGGGTGACCCAACTTCCCTCCACAGGGATGTGATGAATGATGGGGGTTTTCATGAAGACCCTCATAAGCCTCAGGGTTAAACTCTGCTCTGGGGTTACCAAACCTCTGGGGCTCCCAAGAGATTCACTTCTTCAGAATACCCCTCCAGGTTGGTGTCCTCGCTGGCAAAGGGCTTGGCTCCCAGTGGGCCAGCTCCCCCAGAGGGTTCCCTGTAAAACGGGGATGGTCGCCTCTTGGGAAACCTAGAGATCATCTCCTTCTCCTGTGTCTATGGACATTGCTGGCTGCTGGCCCACACACACCAATGTACCCGGAGGAACACTGCCGTGAAACAGGTCTTACACTACAAGCTCCAGGCTGTTGCTCCTCAATAAAACACAGACATGCTCAGATGAGAATCACCATCATCCTCAGGAGCCCAGATCCCCGCTGCTGCTGAGGCTGCCTGCTGGAGAGGTATTGGGCAGGGTCTGGGACACAGCACAGAGGTTGGTGTGCTGGGCAGAAGGTGATGTCCTGACTGCTGTATCCTCCGCAAGGAGGAGGCCAGCACAGCTTTCCTGGTTGTTTCTCCACAGCTCCTGACCTCAAGTGTCCCCACATTAGCTCTTGCCATAAGTAACTTCTGATATTTCCCGAGGAAATATTTTAACTCGCGTGTCTTTTGCTGAAACTGTGGTTGGCTTCACTCATGGGTGTTTGCTTATTTGGGTAGATGGGTGCTGCAGGCAGGAGCAGTTCGGGATGCCCTGTCCAGCCTGACAGTCTCTGCAGTTGGGGCTTGCCAGGAGGGACCACATCAAGTAGGTGTCCTCTTGTCCCAGGTGCCAGGGCTGAAGGGTCCTGTCCCACCACTGGGCTGATGTTGGGTTCGAGAAGGTGACATGGGGCTGGCCAGGAGATGAAACGCAGGCAGCCACAAGCAGATCAGGGATAATTTCCCCCCTGATCCTGGCATGCTCCGCATGTTTCCACCTCAGGGACAACAACCTGGGCTGAGAATGGGCATTTTCATGCCGCTTAGTGTCTCCCCAGACCTGGCTGCTGAGCAGCAGCTTGGGGTGAAGCAAAAGTCTGCAAGTGCCAGGAGAGCTCCCATGTGAGTGTGACACAGGACGGGTATGCTGTCCCTCTCTTGGGCACCGCAGCAGCGTGGGAGCCACCGGGGAGGGCTGGGAGCCGCGCTGGCGTGCCCCAGCCCCGCGGCTGCCTGCCCTGCCTGCTCAGGCAGATGGCTTTTGCAGGGCGCTCCGGATGTTGGAGCGAGGCTATTTTGGACCACGTGGGCGTCTGAATTCCAGGCGAATCCCCAGCTCAAAAAAAAAACCAACAAACCCCCACACCCCCCCCAACCCACGCCTGCCAGGTTCTCCAGAGGTGGGAACGCTGCGGCTCGAGCGGTGTCCCTGTGGCTCTCCTGCCACCTGGCACACAGGTCACCCAACAGCCCACCCGTTGCGGCCACTCGTCCACCTCCTGGCAAAGGCTGCGTGTCTGGGGCACCCGGGTGGCCAGGGTGTTCCTTTGGCACCCTGTGAGCAGCCCCCCAGCCCCCAGAAAGGGCTGGTTTGGGGTGAGGGTCTCGCCAGGGCTCCTTGCCCAGGGGCTGGGGGCTGTTCACCAGCCCCTGCGGCTCGCCCCCTCCTTGCTCTGCCGAGCCGGAGGGGGAGAGGGCAGAGGGAATGCGTCTTCCTGCCCTTCTCCCAACCGCCAACGCGGCGTCTGTTTGCTTTGAGGCCCGGGTCCCTCCTGCCAGGACATTCCCGGGCAGCGTTCGCAGAGGAGCTGGGGGGACAGCCCAGGCTGCACCCCTCCCAACACAACCCCAGCCCCCAGTTGCAAAGGGCAGTGCCGTATGCCCGCCCTGTGCCCACCTCCCCCTCCCCATCCGGGCCACCCAGGCTGGACTCCCACAGGGGCCACCAGCCACCCGGCAACCCCCATGGGCAGCAGGGGCTCACGTCCGTCCCCCCCCCCCCCCCCCCCCCCTCAGCCCTTTCCAGGAAGAGGTGGCCAGTCCCTGCGCTGCGACGTCCCCCAGGGCAGCGGGGCCGGTGTGAGCCGCTGTGGCCAGCGCCCACCATGTGGGAGACAGCTGGGGTTAAAAATTAACACAGACGGAGCCTCAATTAACAGGCGGCAGGGGCTGGCAGAGGGCTACGTGCTGTACCCCCTGCCTGGGGCTTGAGCCTTGTGGGGCTGGGAAGGCGGGGGCTGCCACGGACCCCCAGCTGGGGGAGGAGGGGGTGCTGTGTCCCTCAGGCACAGGCAGAGTCCCATGCCCCCATGGCAGCCACCCAGCAGGATGGTGGGTCACCCTGACCCCAGGCACGGCCAAGCACACGCTTTCTGGCACCGTCAGGGAGCAATCGGGTTTCTCCAAAAATAAGGGGTTTGTGCCAGCCTGACCCCAACTCACTGGGGTGGGGGGGCTTCTGGCCCAGCACCCGGAGGAGCTCCTCCAGCTTCCCAGTGGGTCCCAATGAGTTTCCCCGTCCCTGCTCTGGGGGGTTACGAGGGGAAGGTCATTTCAAGAGGCTTTTGATGGAAATCAGCCCACCCCAAAATTTGGGGTGTCACCAAGGTCTGGGGCTCCCCAGAATCTGTCCAGATTTGGGTCCCCTCTGCCAGAAGACACTCTGCACCCAGTGTGGGGGAGGTGACAAGTGAGTGCCAGCTCTGTAACCCACTTGTGCGGCAGCAGCTGGGCTGGGGGGTTTGGGCTTGAGGATTTTGGAGCACATTTGGGCTCTGGGAGCTGTTGAGACACGTTTCTCGCTCCCACAGCCTCAGCACCCACAGTGCCCTGATGCCACCTGGGGGGTGTGTGGGGGTGGGGCACGGACCTATGTGATACCCCCTCCTTGTCACCGCTACAGGGTTGGGCTGCCCAGCATCCATGCCCATCCATGCCCACCTCCATGATCCGTGTCCGTCCCCCCCAGTTATTCCTGCAGACCCCAGCATGGTGGGGGAGGTTTTGGCATGAGTTCTGGCAGGCAGAGGCCTGAGGCAGTGCTGCTGTTCACAGGCAGGCTTGCCACCTTGTCCCCTTGCCACCCGTCCCTGTCCCCTGTGCCTTCCTTCCATCCCTCTGCCCTATGGCCTCCATTCCCGGCCCCATCACCCTCCCACCCTGTCCCATTTGCCTTCCATCCCTGTCCCCGTCACCCTCACTCACCATCCCTGTCCCCCTCACCTTCCATCCCCAGCCCTGTCACGCTCCATCCATGTCTCCTCACCCACCATCCCTGTCCCATTTGCCCTCCATCCTCATTCCTGTCATCCTCCATCCCTGTCCCCGTCGGTCTCCATCCCCGTCCTCCTCGTCCATCCATCCTTGTCCACTTTGCCCTCCACACCTATCCCCTGTCCCCCTGACCCCCCAGCACACCAAGGGATAAGGGTCCAGTAGCAGGATGGAGGTTGTGTCTCCAGGAGGATGCCCTTGTCCCCATGCTGTGAGGATGTGCCAGTTTGGGGACACTGGGAACACTGTCCTCCTGGGGCTGGAGCACTGGGTGCCGGGCAGCGGGTACCACCTTGGGGGTGCTGGGGAGCTGGAGGTTTGCTGGGGAACACTGGGCTGGAGCCCCGGCTTTGCTGCCACCACTGTGAGCAGGACCCCGCTTGGCTCTGTGCCTCAGTTTCCCCTCTCTTAGAGGACTGCAGCCCTCGGTAAAGGCAATTTTTTGTTCATGTGGGTTTTCCAAACTCGCTGAGCAGTGACCTCCCGCCGTGACCGGGAGAGGACCTTCTGTGGGCGTTAAACTCCTGGTGCAATTGCTGCGGGATTTTGGAAGGGAGACACCAACACCCTACATCTCACGGTGCATCAGGGAGTCGGGGTGTGCTCTGGTCCTTGAAAATAACCCCCAAAAAAGGAAAAGGAAATGACCTGGGAGAAGTCCTCAGGGGGGAGGAGGTGTTCTGTGCTGGGCAGTGTCACCAGTGTCACCACAGCCAGGGTGTGATGGCTGGAGTGGGGTGGTGGTAGGACGCTGTCCCCCCTCCCACGTTGGTGCCACCACTCACATCCCTGGCATGAGGCGCCTCCACCGACTTTTTTGGGGGGTGAGAGGCTGAAGGGGGGAGTCAGCAGCAAGGACCGTGCCATGGGGGGGGAGGGGGTGAGCAGAGGGGCTGGGGGTGTGATGTCACCTGGGGACTGGGCAGAAGGGGTGCCCAGCAGGACGGGGCAGACCCCCCCCCTGTCGCCACCACTCGGGAGGGGGGACTTTTTGGGAAGCGTCACCAAAGCGCCTGTGCTCGAAAATCCCAGCCGCTAAATATGCAAAAGGCGCATAATTAACGAGACGTGGATCAAATATAAACAGCGCATCCGCACCGCTCGCCCCCCGTTCCCTCCTCCTCCCCCCCCCATTTTAGATTTTTTTGTTTCATTTCGAGGCGGGCACGGAGTGGGAAGCGACTTTGCATTCCTGTGAAAAAGAAAAAAAAAAAAAGAGGGAAAAAAAAAATCAACGGCAAACACAAACCCAGTTTCATTTCTGTCAGGGTTTCTGCTTTGGGGAGGTTTTGGGTATTTTGCTGGCAACCGAAAAGGCTGCAGGATTCGGGGGTGGTGAGGTGGTTTTTTCTTTTTTTGGGGGGGGCCTGTTTGTGCCTGGAAAGTAGCGCGCGGCTGAGGAGCGGGGGTTTAATGAATTTTTTAAACTTCCAATTTTTCAGTGCCCATCCCTCAAAAGGGGGAAAAAAAGAACACACACCCCCTCCCCCTCATCCCCCCCCGCCTCCCCAGCACCAAAAAAATCCTGCCGACAAGTTGAGCAGGAAACTTCTAGGCCAAGAGTATGTCCCCTCCTGCAGGGGCCAAACCCTGGGGGGATTTGTCGCCTCCCCCCCGGGCACTTATCGGCAGGATCGATTATTTGCTGTTTATTCAGGGCGATGCTGTGCCTTGGGGATCGGTGAGCTCCTTCCCAGTGGTGGTGGCCACCTTGGGGCTCTAGGGCTCTGTGGTTGGGGGCCCTCAGCCCCCCTGGCCAACATGGGGGTCCCTGAGGGCGCAGTGGTGGGATGAGGGGGCTCTGCACCCTGAGTGTCCCCCCTATGGGGGTGACAGGGGGTTGTGGGCACATGCCAGGGGACACCCCATGGTGGGGACAGAAGGATGGGGCAGGATGGGACAGGATGGAGTACACATGGTGACGGACTCTCCGCCGCGGGGGGTGGGGGGGTACAAAGGGATGGGGCACATCCCACAAGAGAGCCAGAGGGATAGGGCACCCCACGGGTGGGACAGAGGGACTGGGCATGTGCTGGGGGGCACCCCATGATGGGCGGCCAGAGGGATGGGGCAGACTCTGGGGTCACCCCGTGGTGGGGAATGGTGGGAGGGGGCCACCACATGGTGAAGTCCCATGGGGTGGATGGGGGCTGGAGGAGCAGACTGGGCGGCCACCCCATGGGGCACACGGATGGTGGGCACAGGACAGGGTGACACCCCTGGGGTTACATGGGGACACACCAACGTGGCGACTGGGGGTGGATGGATATGGGGATGTCACCCCTTGGGGCAGAAGGGAGCGGAGGGAGGCACAGCAGGGTGACACCCCACAGGAGGGGACAGGGATGACACCCACCGATCAGGGTGTCACCCCCCCATGGGGGCCGATGGGACATGGGGGTACACAGTGGTGGGACACCTGTGGAGGTGGATGTTACATGGGGGGCACAGCGGAGTGAAACCTGCTGTGGTGGTGCACGTGGCAGGGACACCCATGGGTGTGGCTGGGACACAAGGTGCACAATAGGGTGAGACCCGTGGGGGACAGGCAGGGCGTACAGGGGATGACACCCGTGGGTGCAGGTGAGACACGGAGAGCACCCCACTGTGACAACCTCTGGGGGTGGATGGGACATGGGGGGGGGGGGGTGCAGTGGGATGACACCCATGGGGGCAGGTGGGACACAGGGGCACACCACAGTGGCATCCTGTGGGGGCGGGTGAGATGCATGGCAGGGTGACATCGTGGAGGTGGATCGGACGTAGAGGGTGGGTGCAGCGTGATGACACTTGTGGGGGGAGCCAGGCCCCGGGGGCACACATGCACCCTCCACCCCCAGCGAAACCTTTGGGGGATGGACAGCCCTAGGGGTTGTCCCCTAGGGGTTGACCTCTGGTGTCCCCAGTGGGGTGACACAAGGGACACACCATAGAGACATCTGTGGGGCTGGTGGGGACACGATGGAGGGGTGGGGGACACACACGCCAGGGTGACAGCAGGGGGGAGGCAGACAGGACATGTGTCACAATAGGGTGAGCCCCATGGGGGGCAGATGGGCCACTCTCTGCTGACACCCGTGGGGGTGTGTGGGGCACAGCAGGGTGACACCCCCACGTAGGTGGGTGGGACAGGAGTGGCACCGCTGGGTGACGCCAGCGTGGGGTTTGCTGGGACACCCGGAGGACACTCAGATGGGACAGGTGAGTCATATCGGGGTGACCTCCGTGGGGGCGGACAGGACACGGAGCCCCCTCTAACACCCGTGGGGGGGGACACCGCACACGGCGGGGTGACACGTGTTGGGGGGGACGCGTGTGTGTCTGTGTGTCTGTGTGTGTGTGTGCCCCCACGGCGACGGGGTGTGTGTGTGTGTGTGTGTGCAGCGGTGGGTCGCGGCGCGCGTGGGGCGGCGGGGGGCGCGCGCGCGGCGGCGTGGCGTGGCGTGGCGTGGCGGGGCGGCGCGGTCCGGTCCGGGTTTTGCCGTCAGCCGCGGGCAGCGGCGGCGGCGGCGGCGGCGGCAGCGCCGTGCAGCGCGATTCGGGGGCTGTGCACTCCCAGAGCGAGCGGCGATGTGGAGGTGGGTGTGCGGCGGCGGACGGGCACCCTGCCCGCCTCGGGTCCCCTCTCCCCGGGACCCCCCCTTCCCTCCCCCCCATTCCTCCCGCACCGGGCAGGTGCTGTGCGTGTCCTCCGCTTCGCTCTCCGCTCCTCTCCCTTCCCTCCCCGCCACCTCCCGGGCAGCCCCGGACCGCCGGTAGGTGCCCGGTGGCCGGGGCCGCTGGGGCGGGCGGAGTTGGGGGTGTGTGTAAGGATGGGGGTGCGTGTGTGTGTGTGTGCTGGTGGAGAAAGGGGAGAGGGGAGAAGAAAAAAGTTTGGCGGGGGGGCGGCGGCGGCTGGCCCCGCTCCGCCCGGCGCCGTTACCGGGGCTGCCCGCGGCGGCGGCGGGGCGCGGAGCTGGCCGCCTGCCCGCCTGCCCTCCGTGCTGCCTGCGCGGCGCCCGGGCGGCCCCGCCGCTTCCCGCGGTGGGGGGGGGGAAACGGGGGAACGAGCAAAGTTTTTCCCGGTGCTGCTGAACGCTACCCCCTCCCCCCCACCCCCCAATCCGTCCCGTTCCCGGTACCCCGCATCCCGGCGGGGATGCGCTGGGAGGCGGAGGGACGGGGGTGAGGGATAGGGGCGAGCCCCCCACCTCCGCCTCCCGCCCCCCCCTGTCGCCCCCTTTCCCCCCCCCCTCGGCGCGGCATCGCCCGGTGGTTTCCCGGGTGACAATGGTGGCGGCGGGGCCGGGGGGCGGCGGGGGCGGCGGCGGCGGCGGGGGGAGGCGGCGCGCCCCGGACACCGCCACCCGCGGCGGATCTCGCGTGGGATGGGATGGGGGACGGGGGGAAGCCCCCACCCGGCGGCTTGCAGCCGCCCCTCCGCCCTCGGGTTCTCCCCCGTGGGTTCCTCTCGCCTCCCCCCCGCCCCGGGGTTGCGCCGGGCTCCGGCGGCAGTTTGGCTCCTCCACCGGTGACCGGCGGGGGGGGGGCGTGGGAGCGGCGCCGCTCGCCATCGCCCAGCCATGTGCAACAACTCGCCCAACTTTATTATCCACCTTCCCCGGCTTCCCGAGTAATCTCCCCCCC
>BJBW01006277.1:0-39804 GCA_004320125.1 Scolopax mira
TAACCAATCAGAGAGCGACGGGTATGTGTGCTCGCCTCCTGGACAATACAGGCTGACCAATTAGAAAATGCAGGATTGCTGCGTGATCGCGTGTAAGGAAGCTTATGAAAGTATAAAGACAAGCCTTCTGATAACAATAAACGGAGCTTGGTATGATCCTACATCGTGTCGGTGTGCTTGCTCCCCTTCGCCTGGCTGTAACACTCATGGTAAAGAATTTCTTTCTGGTATCTAATCTAAATCTCCCCTCTTTCATTTACAAACCACTACCCCTTGTCTTATTGCTCCACTCCTTGATCAAGGGTTCCTCCCCATCTCTTCTGTAGCCCCTTTTAGGTACCAGAAGGGGCTCTAAGATCTCCCTAGAGCCTTCTCTTCTCCAGGCTGAACACCCCCAACTCTCTCAGCCTGTTCTCACAGGAGAGGGGCTCCAGTCTTCTGATAATCTTTATGGTCTCCTCTGGACCCATTCCAACAGGTCCATGTCCTTTCTGTGTTGAGAGGCCCAGAGCTGGATGCAGTGCTCCAGGTGGGGTTTCACCAGAGCAGTGTAGAGGGGGATTAGTAGTATCCAAAATTCAGTAATACCAGGTTCTTAATAAGGGCTTTCTGAAGAAGGCAGGAATGGAACTTGTTAGTGGCTGAAAAAAAAATCAACCCACCAAAGTCAGCATGCTGTCCATCCCTGTGTTTTCCTTTGAAAAAAAGTTACAGATCAGAACAATTCTTAATACTTGCTAAATAACCCATTTTCCTATGTGGTGACAGAACAGAAGCAAAAAAGCAGTCTTAAAGATTTTACTTTAGTTGTACATCATAGCATTTCTGATAGGCCTCCCACTGCTTCATGGGAGATTCATGAGCCTCCATTCTATAACAGACAATAAAGCATAATGTAATCCATGTTAATATTAAAAAAATGTACTAATAAATCTATGTGGGTGTTTATCAAAAGGCCAGTCAACATATCTCACAACCATGATTCTGTGGCAAAGTGGATCTCAGTATTAAAAACCTTAGCAGTGATACATTCAAAGCATTCCAGAAAAAAGGGTAAAAAATTCATATCACGTTACTGAAATATCTATATTCATCTCATTTTCTGGTCTATAATGATTTGATAATTCCTCAGGTGCACAGTGAAAGTAGAATGTTTTGTTTCCTTAGCAACCACCAGATCTCCATTTTCATAAATTAAAGAGCATAGGCAGAGCTTGTTGTTATTTTACTTAATGTCACTTTCTTCTGGGGTTATTAAAAAATGGTCAGGCAAATACATAAAGGGAGTACTGGGAAAGAAAGAGAGAGGAGGGTTAATCCCAGGCTCTGACCATCTTTTCAGTCATGCCAGTGTCTCTATGAATAGGAAAAAGGAAGGACATAAGCCCTTCCAAGGTACGGGACGCAGCTGAGAGTATTTAAACTCAGGACAAAAATTAAACACAGCAGAAGCTAAACTTGTGGAATTAAAACCCACCCTTTTGTATTTCTCAAATGCAATAGATTAAACTAACAAAGGAATTGAGTATACGTATGGTAAGCAGCATGAAAGACATGGGATGTGGAACCACCAGCTTTGAGGTCTACTTTAAGAAACACGTCACTTCTAGTGTACTTAAAATACGGCTTTCTAGTCCTGGATCACTCAGAAGGGATGTTACTGCCATCCATGATGCCAAAGAGGGTACAAAAGTGGTATCGTTACAATGACTGAATGAACGCAAAACACTGATGGAATGAGTTGCATTAATTGGATTCACTAAGAGTAAAGTTTGGGATTCTTCCTTCTTTTAAAGGGATATAGATACTTATATATATAATATAGAAATTGTCACAACAAACAGTAGACAATTCCAGTGAATAGAACCGAATCAAATAGAATTTTCTTGAAGGTCAAACTATACCACAATGAGAAAGTTTAACTACCAGCTTACTTGGGAATTCAAAAGTGCTTTGAGATGTGAAAACTTTCAACCATAACGTTTAATCCCTTCAGTACCAGAGGACAAGCATAGTTCAGTACTCAAACCATAAACTAGGGATATATTTGCTCTTTTAAATCACTTCTGTCACATTACTATTGCTTTTGACTAGCTGCTGCCCTCCCGATTTAAGAGCCTGCTACCATACTGGTGAAGAAAAAAAAGCCTGATTAAGACATCCAGGCCAACATCTGACCTGAAACGAGCTAAAAAATATCAGGTTCCAAATTGCTCTGAACTCCATTCATTGCAGAACAGGAGAAGTAGACTCCTTGGAAGAGTGAACAGGATTCTCTGCTCCATCAGATACCACCAGTCAACTTGCCAGATATGTTCAGATTATGAAGCCCGTGTTTACATGAGAAAAAAATGTAATCTCATTTTCTGGTTTCATATGAATTTTCAATGTTGGATATTAGAAATCGTTGATTAGCTTGCAAATTGACAAATTTATAGACCAAACAAATTTCCTAAAAAATTACTGAAGGTGAATAAATTATCATAAATCATACCTACAGCATTCCGCTATTGTGGTAAATGTGCTCAGACTCTCCAGGTTTTATAAATGTATGTACATTATAAAAATGTAAATAGGACAAGAATGAGTAAAATTTTTTTTCTTAATTTTAGTCTATAATTAGACAGTCACAAAATTCTTACTCACAAGCTGAGTCCTATCCTGACTCTTCCTTTTAGACTGTGTGTTAATTATATTCTAGACAAAAGCCTCTCTTCCCATCTTTTTGGCAAAAGTACTTTTTGGCAGTTTGGGGCGCTTCCTAGGCAATTATGTGTAAAGAATGGTAATTAAGAAATGCTATACTCTATCAGGATCTATTAGAAAGAGTTAATTAAATAATCATTATGAAAATATATCAGCAATGTTTGTGTAATCCTAATGTGATATAGTTTGATACTATGTATTTTCTGTTTCTTGAATGTTTTCCTTTCCCCACACCTTGCTTTTTCAGCTTTACATACAACATCTATCTCCTGGGGTGATTTCTTTTTCTTAAAATTTCTCAGGATTTCATAACACTTTTGCTACCCTTATTTGCATAGATTTATTATTTGGTTATTTTATTCACAGTTTTAAAAAAATGAGAGTAAAATAGGGACTAATATGACCCAATACAGAAACAAAATTCCTTTGGGGACTGTAAAATAACACATATACAGTTTAACAAGGTTTCTCTGAGTAGGCAAGAGTAACATGAACATTTCCTTCTGCAGGTCACACAGGCTTTCTGCCACAGCAAATATTGATGGGATAGCTTATGCCTAACATCTAGATATTTGCAGAGATTTTCCAGTACATTGCTAAGTGGTGCATGGAATAATAGTGAGCTGTGATTTCAGCCACTGTACACACTTTTGGAACCCAAGTGATAAAGACAATGAGTCTCATTTACTAGGATATTTTCCTCTGAAGCCAGTTTTACTGTCCAGTTTTAAGATTCATTTATTTGTGGTAATGTTTAAAAGCACAAATGAAGATAAAAGAGAGGTAGGGTACTTCTGTAAACCTCACATTAGACCTTGCAAACACACTTAGCTAGCTTGCTGAGAGAGCACTTCTTCCTCTTACATCTCTTCAAACATACTTCTATTGCACAAAATGGTTTCAGTTCACTACCTGGGCAGTTTTCTACCTTTTTTGCCTTCAAAGATATTGATATTCCAAGTAAAGCTGACTGGATTTGGCAAGATTCCCTTTGCTGTACATTTAGGGGAACAGACAAGGTAGGTGAGCAGCAAAGTGAAAATTACCAAAGACAGTCAATCTCTCCGAGACTTATTGTTGTGTTGCAGTGACAGTGCAGTGTTCCTTTCTGGAAAAGCTCCTGTAAATGTCAGAAGAGATAAGAAGAAAGGAAAAACACCAGCAAGACCTTGAGAAAAAGAGTTTTTAACAAATAGAGTAAAAATCAACATTGTGTTATCAGCGTGGAAAGAGCTATGTAAACCAAACAATATATTGATGGAGAAATTCTACCATGGCATCAGGCTTCTAAACATGCTCAATATCAAGAATCTTTTGTTTATCAATTCTGGGAAGTTTGGCCTTAATCTGCTCCATTGGACACCACTAAGATTATCTGGTAGATTCAGTACTGAGTACTTTTGAAAAATCCAGTGTAGGCATTTGAAGATTTAATCTAATTTAAATAACGTATATATTGTATTAAATAATCAAGATGTTTCTTAAAAATTTTATGGATGACTTTTTAATTTCCCGCCCCCATATAAACAGAAATTACTGACACAGAAGACATGCTTTACATATAATAGCTTTAGCTTTGTTGTTGTGAAAATGGCTAACAAACAAATGGGATAAGAAATGCAAAAGGAATTACAGAGTCTTGATAAAAATAACACCTAAACTAAAATCATGCTTACTTTTAAGTGAAAACTAATTTTAGTTTTTCTTTTTTTTTCTTTCTTTTATTTTTTTTTTCTTCACAGAAACCAGTCTTTCCTGACAAGAAACAATCTTAATGATGGAACACCAAATATGTGATTAAACAGGATTTATGATGAAAACATCTAGTTCAAACAGGTAAATAAAAAAACCCCAAAACCCCAAAACCACAGCAAGACAGCAACAATATTGTAAAATGCCAATGTCCAACAGTGTTTGGATATGCTTAGAAATGGATTCTTTTATCTTTAAACTCAGAGGTTTGGGGGGTTGTTTTATACTGTCAGAGTGTCTCTCAAGATTTGCATCATTAAAATTAGGAGTTTTGGAAGCGTGTCAGCTTTTCTAGAAATCATAAGACACAAACAACAAGCGAAGTACTTCATTCAACATACCATTATTCTGAATGTCCTACTTATGCCACCCAGACTCAAGCAAGATGAGGCTGGAGTTTTCCTGTGCAAAAAATACTGTATTTAACATTGTATGATTGTTCCTTTGAGCCATGATAGTATTTTAGTCACTTTTTTAATCTTTACAAGAAAAAAAATACTCCAAATCCTTGGTGCTGCTTGACAATTATTTCTTGCCACAATCCATATCTTGGAGTTCCCTTATTGTGATATCGTTTCTCAATAAGAAAAATGTTTTTTAGTTGATGCTTCTATGTATCTCTTTTCTTCACAAGAATCTTGCTTGTAGTATCAGAAATTGCACTAAATGTTGCAAAAATGAGGACAAGAATAGTTAGAAAAGATGAAACATTCAGTTCAGGGACACTCACAGCTCCCTCCCTTCTCAAAACTTTCTAAATGAAGAAAAACTGTTTTTCAGACTGCTCTGTGATTTGAAATTAATGAATGTGCCCTCTTTTTTGGTTCAGTAACTTTGTAGGCACTTTACTATACTTTGGTGTAGTAACGCCCATCTATTTAATACATCTTAATGTATTAAGATGTAATCTAATGTAATGTATTAATGTAATCTAATTAAAAAACCAAAATCAATTCAGAAAAACCCCACATGCTTGCTGAAATAGTATTTTTTAGATTCACTAGAATTTAACAGAAAATTAAAATCTGCTTCAAAAACGTGTAAAGAACTGCAATTTACAAACATGACGCCATCCATATGTCATTCAGCTCATTTCCTTATTAAATATTAAGTCTTTAAATATATTTTATCTTAATGATTAGATTTTGTTTTTAAAAATATGTTCTTGCTGGTTATCTTGAGCTTTGGGAAAATTGTTCTTTGCTTTCTAAGCTTTCATTGCAAAAGGCTCCCATTAAAAATACTCTAACACAGTTGAATCACACTATCTAAGACAAACGTAGATAACTAATATACGTTCTTAACATTAAGCATAACAAATCAGTTAAAACAAAATGGAAGGCTTACATTATCTAATAAGTTTTGTCTTTCAGAGATTGTATGAACATATTTGTATATTCTACAAGTAACTGTACTTTCATTTTATCCATGTCTGTCAAAAACAAAAATATTCTGGATTATTTTTGTTTCCAATTCAGCCTGAACATTGTAATACAATTAACAAGCAAAACCAAATATCAGCTGCGTATTGTCTACAACTCCAGGTAAAAAACATCTTAAAACTCTGTAAAGATGTGGGTAGTTCTGTCATGACCTCATGCTATACAAATACATAGATAGAAATTAACATTGAAACAAACTTCTAAGGTGGTAAATTATCTGTTTTTGAAATTTCAAGTTGATGATAGGTGTCCTCCAAAGATGTTCTAGCTGAACACAGTAGTATTCACTGTAAGTGAATTCACCCTATCATAGTAGACATGGGATGGAGCCAAAAGCTAATATTATAAAAGCTTTTTCTTAGTCCTAGTCATAAGAATAGTCCTTTATTTTAGCCTGCATGACATGAAAGGTTGTCATCTCAAACAGATTTATCTTCAGAAGTCAATAGATCTCTATGCATTTTTTAAAGGGGCCTTTGTGCCTAAGCACAAAGAAACCAAAATATACTTGATAAGGTTTCATAACTATTTTCTGACTCACTTCATCTACGTTGCCAAAAAGAAAAATCCACTTTAAAAATCAAGATTAATAATGGTGATAATTATGATCTTTCTGTAAATAATTATGTTTGTAAAGAGAGATTGCTTAAAATTAATTTTTAAGTCCATGACAACACATGCTTCAAGGAATTAATGTATGGTTTAAGCTGTGGATTAGCTCAATAGAACTGGTGAGCATATTTCCATTCTTGTTAGAATAACTGGTTATAAATAGCAGAAAAATAATTAAGAATTTGCTTTTCCAGCATAGCTTTCTATTTCCAAAAGTTTTTCCTTTTTCTTGGAGAGAACTTGGAAGGATAGAAATAATAAAACTAAACTATGGGGGAACAATAGAATTACTTTGATACAGCTGTATTGTTCCTTAGTAATGTAAAATCAAATGGAAATTAAAAAAGGTTGGAGTTCATGTTGTAATCTTTGAAGTGTTGTGCTTCACTAGACTTTTGGTCCTATTTCTTTCTTTATCACTGATGACAGGAAATAAATCCTCCTTCCTCCTTCCTCCACTCTTAAATAGCTATTGGTTAAATTCTCATCTGCCGTAGTAAATTGGACTTCATGGTGCCTGCAACATTCATCTAAGGAAATATTTACCTTCCTCTGATGAGAGGTAAAAAGCTAATGCCAAAGCTTATTCTGATTCTCAGCAAAACAGAGGATGGTGGCATAGATATATATGGCCAGCCAGCCCTGAGCCAGGCTTCTATATTAAAGCAAAAGTCTCTGGTGGTGTCTGTGGGGAAAGTACTCTGGAATGTGACTTCTTGTTGAAAGAAGGGACAATGAAATGAAAGAAGGGCTTCTGTCAGTAGCTAGAAAATCCTAGACAAGCAACAAATATCCTCACTGCATTTAAAGGCATTTAAACTACCTTTTCCTTATATACCTGTACTGTACTATCTGACAAAATAGATGGTCCTGTTTAGAATTATTCTCTGTAAAGGGCAAGGTACTCCCACTTGCTCCAAAAGAAAAGGGATCTGACAGTAATATTTAAACTGAAAAAGGAAAGCCTTCTAGAGGATAAAAAATAAGGGAGAAGGAAATACTTGTTTCGTGTCATGTTAAATCCTTCTCTTCCTACAGTTCCATTGGTACTTTGTTACAATCTCTTCCTCCAATACTGTATTAGCTCTACCAATGTAGATGCAAACGCTCTATGATTTATCATTACTAGATTCACTTCCCTCAGTGAACTCCAAGGGTTGCAGTCAACATCCCAATGTCCAGGTGCAGACCAGTGACAAGTGATGTTCCTCAGTGGTCACTGCTGGTACCAGTGCATTTTAACATTTTTGTCAGGGACATGGACAGTGGGACTGAGTGCACCCTCAACAAGTTTGCTGAGGACTCCAAGCTGTGTGGAGTGGTCAACAAGCTGGAGGGAAGGGACCTGGACAGGCTTAAGATGTGGAGCCCATGCAAACCTCATGAAGTTCAACCAGTGTAAGGTCCTGCGATAGGGCCAGGGTAATCCCAAACATGAATACAGGTTGGGTAGAGAATGAATTGAGAGCACCACTGAGGAGAAGGACTTGGGGATGTTGGTGGATATGAAGCTCAATGTGAGCCAGCAAAATGCACTGGCAGCCTAGAAAGCCAATCACATCCTGGGTTCCATCAAAAGAAGTGTGGCCAGCAAGGAGATGGGGGGGAATCTGCCCCTCTGCTCCACTCTGGGGAGACCCCACCTGGAGTGTCTAGCTCTGGGGCCCCAAACATATGAAGAACATGGACCTGTTGGAACAGGTCTAGAGGAGGCCATGAAGATGCTATGAAGGCTGGAGCACCTCCCCTATGAGGACAGTATAATAGAGTTGGGATTGTTCAGCCTGGAGAAGAGAAGGCTCCAGGGAGACCTCATAGCAGCTTTCCAGTCCCTAAAGGGGCTACAGGAGAGGTGAGCAGGGACTCTTGATCAGAGAGTGGAGCAATAGGACAAGGTGACATTTTAAAGGAAGAGCTTCTTTGCTGTGAGGGTGGTCAGAGCCTGGCCCAGGTTGCCCAGAGAAGCTGTGGCTGCCCCATCCCTGGAGGAGTCCAGGCTGGATGGGGCTTGGAGCAACCTGGTCCAGTGGGAGGTGTCCCTGCCAGGGGGCTTGGAGCTAGATGATCTTTGAAGATCACTTCCAACTCTAACTAATGTATGATTCTATGAGCTCATGAACTGGCCATATTATCTATCTTCTCTCCAGCTTTCAGGTTTCCCTTACTTGAAGGAATACAAATTTTTGACTCATCACATTGACAAATGTGGTTAGTACTTACTAATAGATTTAAGAATCTTTTATGAGTGCCAAGGTGAATTAGGGGCAGAAGACCATGCTAGTTCCTTCTTAATTGTAAAACCTCATTGCCTTTAAAATTGGGCTAAAAATGCACCAAAACCCCCCATTTGCCAAAAGGAAAGAGGAAGAAGTAAAAAACCCAAACCCTCAACCTGTCTTCAAATCACTGAGTAAATCATATTTTCTTTTAGTAGTGTGCTGATGATGTCTATGTGCTTTTCTCCAAAAGCTCATTAGAAATGCTAACATGTATACAGCTCACGGCATATATGAGCTATGTCTCTTATGACAAGCTTCTTAACGTCACTTGGGGCTCAGAACTGTTTTTAGAACAGACTGATTATGGCTTTAGTAGAATCAAGATTTGAAAAGTATGTAAATGAGTTATTTAAGTGAGCAGCCTTTTACTTATGGAAAAGCATCATAACTATTAAATTGATACATTTGTTAGTAAATGGGTAAACAAGTACCTCTCGTTTCACAGTCCCCAGTTTAATGCAGCTACTGAGCTAACAAAAGGCAATTTTTCAATGTTTATGAAAATATATTCACAGTTTGCCTGCAAATACTTCTTTCTCTTGAGGCATTATGGTTAAACATTCCAATAATTCATAATTTATAGCAGTAGGGTTTGAAAGACAGCAACCTCCCTGGCCATAAAAACCTTACTGTCAAACTGCTTAGGTTTCCTGACAACCAGAAGTTCTTATCATTTTATTCCAATCAGTTTCAACATATTTATCAGGTTTTCCAAAGATGACCTTGATTTTAAATGCAACTTGTGTTTCCTCCTACTGATGGCTCTGAACAACACACTTTTGCCTTGTCTTGGAGCTGACTTAGAACATGTGAGAGTGTCTTATGGACAAAAGGAGACATAACTTCAATGGGCTTATATTGTTTTGTCACAAAAAGCCACACAGAAAGGAGAGATACCCAGTACAGATAATCAAGTTTGGCTCAGTTTACTGCACTCACCACTCATGCATGACTGCTGTCTGGGCAAAATTAACTGTGTGGAATCAGTTCAGAAAGTCAAGATCCATAGGAATTTAATTTAGACACTAAGGACACATGAATAATCTATAAATCCCCAGCATTAAAGAGAAATGTGTCTGTTTTCCATTTGCACAGGTCCCTTTGCAGCACTAGTAACAATATTACTTCTCCAAATATGTTTTTATTATACATACTAATCACATGAGAGTACCATTCTTGAGTTACATCATAGCCAGGAAATTTGAGTTATTCACATTCAATAAAATCATACCACTAAATATAATTGTCACAGGAAATGTACTGGAGAGAATGCATTCAGGATAGAAATAAAAATTTGTTTTTAGATACACTGAGCCGCAAACTGTCCCTAATCTTAACAAGAGAAAAAAAAATAATAAATTCACTGCTGAAAGTACAACTCAATAATAAAACCAATGTGGCAATATAATGATGTTCCTCTGATCTGAATTTATGTTTAGAAAAGTTCCTTGTTTTCACTTCTGTTCTTATTTTTCAAAATCAATGATAGTTGTTGTATCCCAGGCCTATCATCAAAGAGTGTGTGAGATAATTTGCATCCCAATAAAAATGCTAACAATTTAAGATCTAGATAAAAAAACTTACTTTCTATATTATCAGTTCTAGAGCTTCTTTAATATTAGTCAAGCTTTACCAAGAGGAGGGAGGAGTTTCTAACTGGATGTAGTTTATTTCTTGCCAGGGTGCTGTTGAAGTTTTGGAATCAGTCACAGAACAGTGATATCAATCATGAGTCCATTAAAACTTAAAAGTCCGAGATTCAGAAAGCACTTAAAAACATTGTGTCATGTTTTTGCTTTTATTAATTTGTTTGCCCAGGTTTTATAAACCCAAGTAACTAAAATTAAAGTGTTAGTTCCATCAGTGCAATATTTCACTCACTTAATAGAGCAGTTACTGCAGTACATTTCAATGAAATACACACTATATTGGTTAAGGAATTCTATGTAGTTTTCTTTCGCTATTCAAAGCACGTGTATTTTTCACAAAAAATGAAAAAAACTCTAAATAAAATGGTTACATAAAAATAACCAGTCCTATCAGCCAAAGTTTCAATGCATCTATTAATTGCTTAGAAACTGATCACAAAATATATACTTCAAATAAAACAATTATTTGGGAAGGATGGTTCTTCATCCATCAATAAACAGAACTTTGCAATTCAGAGGCAAGATAAAACTTATTTTGCCACAGAAAAGGACATTGAGGTGCTGGAGCAGGTCCAGAGAATGGCAGCAAAGCTCATGAGGGACCTGGAGAACAAGTCTGATGAGGATAGGCTGTGGGAGCTGGGGATATTCAGCCTGAGGAAAAGGAGGCTGAGGGGAGACCTTCTCGCTCTCTACAACTCCCTGAAAGGAGGGGTTAGAGAGTGGGGGTCAGTGTCCTCCCAAGGAACAGGTGATGGGACAAGAGGAAATGGCTTCAAGTTGTGCCAGGGGAGGTTTAGATTGGAGATTAGGAAAAATGGCTCCACAGAAAGGGTTATTAAACCTTGGAACGGGCTGCCCAGGGAAGTGGTTGAGGCACCATCCCTGGAGATATTTAAAAGACAGGTTGATATAGAGCTTAGAGACATGGTTTAGTGATGTTTTTTTATCAGAGTTTGGTTGATGGTTGGACTAGGTGATCTTAAAGGTCCCTTCCAACCTAGACAATTTAATGATTCTATGATTCAATTCTATGTTTTATATGTGTTCACTTATCCAGATTGCTACATCTTCTATGAAAAGATATTTAAATACTTAAAAAAGCAAAGTGCAGAAGCATA
This sequence comes from Scolopax mira, assembly GCA_004320125.1. NCBI lineage: Eukaryota > Metazoa > Chordata > Aves > Charadriiformes > Scolopacidae > Scolopax > Scolopax mira. The sequence goes on from BJBW01006277.1 coordinate 11,562, forward strand.
ATTCACAGTTATATCTCTGCTCACCTAATTCAAGTGAGAGCTGGTTTCACATTTTGAGTGGAACAGATTACTTGTTCTGTGCCCTTTTCAGAAATGAAGAGCAGAGGAAACTAGAAGAATATTTTTTTCTTAAAAATTTTACAAGTGGTGTAAAAACGGAGGCAGATGTATTAATATAGTAACTGCAAGACTTGTCCCTGAAAAACAGACAAAATAGGGTAGTAGGAAGAGAAAGACTGAGAAAGCGATTATAAAGAAAATGCAAATATCAGCAGTTTGTTTGTTTCCATCAACTATGAACATTATACAGAAGAATTATTTGCAAAGCAGAATAATGTGATAAAGTATATAATCAGTATATGTGGAAATTCAAATACAGTTTCTGATGTATACAGTGAAACATTTTAAAATGCTGCCATTGCCCTAAGGGTAATGTGCAGCATGATCCTAACACTCTGGGACACCAAATAACCTTTGCAATACCTTACCACCTATGGCACAAAGCACAGAACTATTAACCTCACTTGTAAGAAACAGCATGGGTTTTAATTTTGAAATTCAGTGCAATCATATTTTCCAAGAAACACAAATTGAAAAGTTTATTTTACTTTGGACAGGATGCTAAACATAAAATATGGGGAAGAAAAAAATTAGTGGAAGAAAAAGAAGAGCTACAAAAATACAGTTTTATACAGACTTTAAATTTGAAAAGGAAAAATATATTATACACCACAATGGCCAATTCAAAGGCTTTCAGCTTTGCAGAGAATTGTCTAAATTTTTGTCTGTTCTGTCTGTTCTGCAGTGTTTGGTTGTTTGCTACAGTCTTGCCTTTTCTTATCTGTCACACACATCACTGTCTTGCTTAAGCTTTGCTAATGCTTTCTTTCTTTTCCCTCATTACCTCATGTAATTTATTCCGTCCTAAATAAATCGAAAGAAATAAATACCTGCTTCAGGGCACCAGTTTCACACTGCCTCTCTCACACATTCCTCCAGGAATAAATGGATAAATATCTAGGCCAGTGTAGCCCTTTTTAGCATCCTAAGAAAATGGGCATATACTATAATCTATACCATAGATGGGCATATAATTCTGAAATCACAGAAATGTTGGCAAAGTCTAATGCCTTTTCACTCATTACCTTTTCTTTTAGTTAATAGAAAACTGTCTAAATGCCTAAGCAGGAGTTGAGCCATTCAAAATTCAACCTCATGGTGAACATTCAAATTCCCTTCCTGACCTCTTAAAACCTGCAAATTCTACGTAATTCACTTCATATAGTTGCCATGTCTCAGGCTGCTCTGTCAAACCTCTGATATGAAATTTCATCTCTTGAATTTAGCTATGAAGCTGGTTTATCTTAAATATCTGTATTCCTTCTATATTATATTTCACATTTTTTATAAATGCTGGGTATTTAAAACCAAATATGCAGAAAGCTCTTGAGGGTTTCATGGGACAAGGCACATTCACAAATAACAGACTAAATCCAGGCTTTCAGTCTGTTTAGCAGCACCAGCAGTAACAAAACACTGACTGTTACACAAAATCAATTCAAAACTCATCCACATTTCCCTCAAAGCAAAAAATAAAATTGTGTCTGACATTAAGGTCTCTGTAAAAGAAATTTACATTGAGAACTCTAAATAGAAGTGTTTAATATTAACCTCTGCGTACTGTCTTGGCTATTTAAGATAATGTAGTGGAGTTTATTTTAAATTTATTCAAGGTAGATATTTGTCTAGTGTTTTTCCATATAAAACATTAAATACTGATGCTTGTTCATATTTACCTAGACTTTGAATGATTGCAGATTATTTTTTTCCTTGGACATATGTGCCATCAGAGTATCAATAGCCAAAGCATTTAATTTTAAATAAATGAACTGCTCTAATCCTTTGACACTGTCTCACCCTTGGCAATACACACTAGCTAAATTTAAGTATGTCTGATTTATTTCTATTCCTAGAGGTATCATTTTATGACTAGTAAAAGCAGCAGTATCAACCCAGTGAAGATGTGGAAGTTTTACAATGAACCTATATCTTTCGGAAAACAGATTTAGTTATCATTTAAATTGGGTACATGCTCAGAGGCTGTAGGCTGGAATCCACACACTCCAGGTCTACAATGCTAAGCAACAAACTAGGGGTTATTATTTGTAATATCAAATGCTATAATGTCAAATCAGGCATATTGTCTCTAATTAGGTAACACACTTGCTCACGGCTTATAAACTCCAAAAGTAAGAAAGTGTCTTTAGAAATCTCCATGTATACAGATGGCAATGCTTGAAGTAATAGTGAACTACTTATAATTAATATCAACTGGTCATCTTCTCTTTTCCGTTTTACTCACCTCGAGACAGGACAATGAGGCAATAGAAATGAGTTTTCTCACAGATTTGGTTTTCACTGAATGTTGTAATAAATAGGAAAATAATAACAATGTCATATACATGTATATTCATAGAAATGCAAGTTTACATGCAAAATTTACAGCTGCCTCATATATCATTTTAATCTTCTGATAAGGATAGGCATAGTTCTTCAGAGAACCTATAGAAAAGTGTATTTTGACAAAAAGCTAAATCAGAGTAAGTTTAAATAATTTTTACTTGCTGAAGAGAATTCAGTTTATATTTTAAAGTAATTAATGGTGATTTCTCTTTTCTTTATTTTTGATTAGAATAGAATAGAATAGAATAGAATAGAATAGAAAAAAATAAATTAAAATATAGAAATACATGAGAAGTAGATCTAGATTGCCAAGGAAGTAGAAATGATGAATGTTCTTCCATATCAAGGTGCTGATAGGAAGGAAATTTTAAAAGATTTTTACCACTGCCATATATACAGAAGACATCACAAATTTGGCATAAAAAAATTGGGACTCCAAACCAGTTAATTATTTTTTGAAAATGTAGGACAAAATGACAATAAGTAACTTGGGCTTCTTAAGGGAACCGTAGCTGTAGAGGATAGTACAAAGAGGTTACTTACTAAACCTTATCATTCTCCAGTTTTTCCGCCCAGTCTGATTAATGGCATGGAGAAATCAAATAAATTATAGTGGACTTTACCATAAAACTTTAATAAAAAGTAAAAAAAAAAAAAAAGACTGCACTCCTCCAGGCTGCTAGAAGACAGCTATAATAATGGGCATCCATCTGAATTTCAGATGCAATTGGATGAAATAAAATGGAGGCTGAATAAGTAATAATTCGAAGTGTAAAATGGGAACCCCATTTCCTGCTTTGGAAAAAAAGAGAGAGTTTTCTTGCTTTTGCCTGCAACTAGTGAGCATTTTTTATTTTCTCCATAATTTTGATGGCCCAGCCAACCATGAATTGCAAGATTTTCTGAGCCATTGAATGTAAGGCAACAATGTTAGGTCAATTGTCTTATAGTACATTCAGAGTTGCACCAATTGCCATATTGGCTCAAGAGGACATGAGCCTATTTAAACTGATGACATTTGTTTCCGCTAAGTTCAATTAGATCTGGTACAAGACCTAAGAATATGTATCAAAGCAGTTGGCATAACTTCATTGAAAAAGTAAGTGTATGAAGCATTGACTCCTAAAACACTTGCAGAATAAAGATAAGAAAGAAAAATAGAGATGCACTTCAGAAAAGTCCAGGGAAATACAAGACCTGTGTTTATCACAAGTTTAACATAAGTTCCTTTTTTCAACTTCTAATTTTCTCTTTTAAAGAAAAAAAAAGTATGCTCATGGATTGTAAAATCAAAAGCTACTATTTTTTACTGCTACTGTTTTGCTGTTTTTTATTCTTTCACAATATGTCATTTGCAGATAATATATTTGGCTTTTTCCCTCATAAAAAGAAGCAATATAGGAAGTATGGGGATGAAATATTTTTTATAAATCATGTGTGAGATCATCATTACTCTGGCAAACTGGCTTACATTAATATTTCAAGATTCACTGACATATTATATATTCCTGTATGCATTTTAACTAACAGTAACTTAAAAATCTTGACTGAGACAATATTTAAAGTCTTACCACACTTTTAATACTGATGTTGAGTATTCTCTTTCTGTTCTCCTCTCCCCCCATGCCCACTCCAGAATTCACATGGATGACACAATGGAAGAGGATAAGCCACTTCCTTTGGTTTATTATGTTGTTTATTTTTATATTTATTATCAGTTTCTCATTCTTACAGAAAGGCATGATTATTTTGATTTGGATTTTCAGTACAACTGCAAAATGTTTTTGCTTTACAGTGTACAAATGCACAAATTTTAATAATTTTTCCTTTTTGGGTAAACACATAAGCAAAACCTTCAAAAGCATCTTAGCTCAGATCTTCTGAAGAACTGTTTCCTTTAAGAAAGAAAAGCACAATTTGCCAAACTGTGTAGTTTCTGTTTTAAACTAGCCCAAAATGAATGTAGTTACACCTAATATTTTTGCCTTTTCTCACCAAAGCAGTTCATCTGCTACGTGTGGAGCTATAGTTGCATGAATTCCAGCACAGGAAGGACCCCTGCCCGTCTGCACCTCTCTAATGTGTGATTCCGGTGGCTGCTGGTATTTCAACTGATGAGAGGAGACACGAGCAGGAGTTTCACAAGATGACACATAAAGCAATGTTTTTCACTGATGATTTTTTTTTTGTACTGGCACTTCTCTCTGAAGATGAAGAAATAAGTGGAAAAAGAGGTTTTGAGCATAAATGACAGTTTGTGACATTTAAAAAAAACCAAAAAAACGATCCAACTTCTGTGAATGTTCATCCTGGAGAAGAGAAGGCCCCGGGGACACCTTACAGCAGCATTCCAGTCTCAAAAGGGGTCACCTAGAGCAGGCTGAACAGGAACGTGTCTGGGCAGGTTTTGAACGTCTCCAGAGAAGGAGACTCCACCACCTCCCTGGGCAGCCTCTGCCAGGGCTCTGCCACCCTCACAGGAAAGAAGTTCCTGCTTGTGTTTAGATGGAACTTCTTATGTTCATCTCCTCTTGTCCCATTTCCACTTGTCCCATTTCCACTGAAATTTGTTTGTTTTACTCTGTGCCCTATTCAGGGCCTGCATATTAATTATGCTTGAAGTCACTACACAGTAACAGAAGCAACATTGCCACCCAACGACTTAGCTATTCAAGTTAATGGCAACTGCTGCTCCACAGTAGTGTCAGCTAATAGGTACAATAACAAATGAAGATAACCCAGGACCCAGGAATGCTTAGGTCATTCTAAAGAATCTGTTCAACTTCCCAACAAGATAAAAAATGCCATCGTCACTGAAGTCTAAGAAACAGGATTTGCATTTTGACAGATTTTCACTTATTAGAGCTCTCAGGAAAAGCTACAATTTCCTCAATGAACTGTTATGTTTGAAACCCCTGCTGTGTCATATAACATACACACAAATGTACTCCCTTTGCATTTCCTGTGGTGCATGTGGACCAATATACAAGTCACTCATATCCTGGTACAGAAGCTGCGAGACAGGCATTTAGAAACACTTGGTAAAACTGTAACAGATATATACATGCAATTTAGGATCACATATCTCAGATGTGTATTTAAAGATTTTCAGCTTTACTTGAAATGGAACTAATCATAAGTACTGTAAAAATCAGTCAAGCTGAGAATGGTTGTCATTACATTTAAAAAAGGAAGTTTGATTCCTCCTCAAGTTTCAACTGGGACCTCCATTATTAAGTGAGAAGTTTAATCAAGCTGCATGCCAAGGAGTTCTTTTTAAAAATAAAACACCAGAAGACCAGCTTCTAACTTTCATACATCCTTCTGTATGTCATTATCCCAATACTCACTCTATTTTCTGTCTATGCAACAAGACTAATAAAAATATTGTTACTATTGATTAAGTGATGGACATTTCCTAACTAACCAAAGCCAATTCTATCTATGTCTCTGGTTAGATTTAAGACATTCTGATTCCTTGCAACCTCCCTTTCTCCACATTGTTTCAACCACATCCCTGATTGTCATATCAGAGCCAGAAATCAATTGAAACCGAAACCAGAAATTGAATTGAAACAGAAAGATCTTGCTTTGCTTTGAGGTCATTAATAATGAAAGTAGCAAACACACATAAGTACTGGAATGGTAAGATGCATTTGATGCAATTTGCAATCTCTTTAAATATCTCTCTATATTCTTTGTAAGTATTGACAGATAAAAGGAAGGTACCTGAGAAAATGATGCACTACAGCAAATAGGGTGATGAATGAAGACAAAGTGTTGTCCAAAGAACTAAGAAATCTGGGATGTGTTTAAGTACTACTGGGAAGGGTTCAGTGTATAGATGCTCCCAAAACTAGACAAAATATTATTAAAAAAAATAAAGAAAATGTAATGAAATATTAAAAAAAAAAATAGAAGAAACCCCAAACTTTATTCATCTGAAACTTTCAAGGAATATTTTTGATTTTTATGGAACACATAAAAATACTGAATTCTGCAAAAAATTTCAAAGGCCCTAAGTTTTCCTTTTCTTAGTAAGTAAACAACACACAAAGAATGGGAGAAGAAGAGAAAAGGAGCAATGGAACCAGAATTAGGATAAAAATAACGCAAATGAGATTTAAGAATTGTTCTGGATATCTAATCAGTAAGATTCAGTTCGTGCTTGTACCACTGTAAAACACATAAAATTTGGTTGAAACAAATTTATTCCTGGGGTTTTCTTCTCCATTGCTGTATTTTAACTGGAGCAAGTAGATTCTGAATTCCTAAATTTTCCTAAATTCATTGTAGTGAAAATGAAATGCAGTGTGTTACTAGACACAAACAAATGCACAAACTCCAACTCCCAAATAATAAAGGTCTTTTTAATCTTGCCTGTACTTCCTTTTCTTAAGTCAGTGATTCAAATCATTTTATAGGCTAATACTAAATATGTCCATTTCTTCTGACAGTAGAAATAATTTGCAGAGCAAAACTATCTAGGCTATATTTTAAAGCGCATGGAATATAATTCCTTTCATTGTTCTGCAGATAAAGCATTTACATTAAAAGAGAACTAAGAGCTCAACAAAAAAAAGAGATATTTGAAGCAAAGAAAGAGAAAGAGAATGGAGTGAGGCACAAAGAGTTAAGACAGTGAAAGAAAAGTAACAAAGACACAACATCAGAAGTCCAAAGCTTATAGTCAGCAGGGAAAGGCACAAATAAACATTACCAAAAAAGAAAACTGACAAAGTGCTGAGATGAAACCTGATCCAGACCAAAATTAAGTAAATGTGGGTACAGAAGAAACATAATTCAACCTTTTCTTTGTTCATAACGTACTCAGAAGGAAATCTGTAGGAAATCATGGAAGCATAAAGGACTGTGAAAGTTAAAAGCAATTCTAACTTCCATTTCACTAATCATAACTGGAAATTAAATATCATAAATATAAATACGAAATATTATAAGTACAGCTGCTGGAAATAACACAAGAACCAATCCTAAACTGGTTTAATCCCCATCCATTTAAAGCTAGCATAGTAACTGAGAAGCAATAATGCAGAATATATTAGACAATATCCAGGTGATTTCTAATGTTAAGAAATCTTTGTCAAACCCTGCAATCCTTGCTCTAAGGGAGCACACAAGATCTGGAAAGTGAATTTGGGTTAGCAAGCATACACATACTGTAGTATGAACTGCTTCATGCCAGAGCGACATTGATTTGCCTTCGTGACAGCCATTGATTTGCCATCACGTGCTTGGCAGTTGTGCCCAAGCTGCCTCCCTGGCTTAGGTTGTCCTCTCGGTCCACTCAGCAGTGAAGTATCTTCCTTTGCCTCACACCTCCTAAACGATGATTTCTAATGTCTAACATCATCTCTAAAGACATGGCCTCACTATTCCTCCAAGTTAGCAAATGAATTTGGAGAGAGTGTGAAGATGAAGGTAGTATCTCATAAATAACAAGAATAATAGGTTCGCTTTTGTTGACAATTAGGATGTATATACTGTATGTATAACTGACTTTTTTTACCTTTTCACTTCTAGGGCCCAAAAAAGCATAATCTACTGACATAATCTACTGACTTAAATCTAATTAGCCTAACTTCAGTTTGGGTGTAGCATTTTCCCCACATTTTTCCCACAGATAGAGAATCTGATTTTGCTGTTCTTTTTCCTTTATTTCCATATAGGTTTTCATCCACTCTTTTCCATTCCAGTCCACAGCTAATACTTGTTTTGTTGCCTATAGCAAGGAACTGTGAGTTTTAGCTATACATTGCATTTCTTGCACAGAAAACAGTGCCCATAGAACCTTCTTATGTTATCTACTGACTCTCTTTATATTTACAGTAATATGAAAGACGCACATTTTTTTTTTGCACAACACTAAATAAAATGAAATTCCACTGAGAATTGCATGGAACTGTGGAGGGAAAATAATCTTTTGACATCTGAGTAGATCTTTTTGCATTAATGAACAACTCCATAGTAGAACACTCAGACCTGAATTAGCCATGACTGTTGGCTTCTTCAAGAAAGCAACTTCTTTTGAAGCAACTATAAAACCAGTCCTAATATTTTTATCAGTCATCAACAATTTCTGATGGCAGACATGAGTAACTATATGCTCAGGATTATGTTTATTGAAAGAAAAATGTCTTCTTTTGTTAGAATATAGTCTGAAGTACAGTACCAGCTTCGTGTCCAGAATCACTCCTGTGCACCTTCTCTCATACCTGTGAATTAGGCTCCATGCCTAATTCCATTATGTCCTTGTTCCATTATCTGAACAAGACCAGCTTCATCCCTGAGAACAACAAAATCCCATGCAGGATGTAATTTGAATTAAGAAAATGTTGCTATATATATGTTTCTAGAAAAGAGACTATTCTCTTGATTTTTATTTTTTTTTAACTAGTCACAGAAGGGGACCACTGCTTTGGGCTACAGGTTGTATATGACCCTGCTATTCGCCAGTGCCTGTCCTGAATACAGTGTGTAAGATATCACTGGCATCAAGTTTTTCTTTGTAGATAGTAGATTTTATTTGTTCTCTCCCCAGTTTCTTGCATTTTTCCATCATTCTCTCTCATACTTTAGTGTGCTGGCAGAAATTGAAATGTTGAAGGTATTTTTTTTAATTGTGAGATTTGGAGAGGAGCACACCTATGTAACTCTGACTATTGGGAATGTGTATGTGTCACAAAACTGCTTACTGTTTTCTATTTTATTAAGTGTTTATGCCTGGTCCAGGTAAAATGTCTTTGCTGCTTCAGCAGTATAAAGATTTTGTGTTATCTGACCTGGAATATTATACTCACTTGATGTGGTACTCAGCAATATTTTCATTTGAGATTTTTCTTTTTTTCTCATGATTTTTGCAAAACGGTGATAATGTCTATTCCTTAGGTTTCTTTTAAAAAACTTGTCTGCTTGTTTTGTACACAGATAGAGTATTATAACTTTTAAAAAAATAATTAATCATTTCTGTATTTCACGTGATCTCTATATATTTTTTCCTAACCAAAAGTTTGAGTTGATGTTCTGTGGTCTGCTTCACAAAAAACTGCACATTGTAATGTGTCATTTTAAGTGAGTGAGTTAGAAATCACAAATCTCTTACTTAATTTTCTTAAGGAACCCAAAGTTTCAAATTCCCTGAGGGCAGAAATGGGGTTGCAAGGGGCAGGAATATTGTACAGATGAAGAAGTGGCAAATTTTCAGAAGATCTTAATGTGGTCCTTTCTTGTTGGAACAAATGCTTGAGAACAACTATGTGATGTCTCTGTCTTCCCTAGCTGTTGAATTCTCTATTAAAAAATTCTAGGAAGTATATGTTACACATCTGCATAAGAAAGTTAATAAGTCATTCATATGGAAATATCTTAAGACTAGATACTGCTATTGTGTAATTTGTGTTACTCCATTTACATCTATAAAACATAGATGTAACTAAATTTCATGCTAACTTTTTGTCAAAATATCATTTTTGCAAATAATGAAAATACAACCTCTCTGCCTTAGCACTTTCTAGCTTATCACGGTCTCATAAACTTCCTTTCTTCTGAGTTCTGTGAAAACAAGGCTGGGGGAGAGAAAAGTTTATGATGCCATAAAAAGAAGTAAGATGCTTCAATAAAAGGAATGAAACCAGGATGTTTCCTGCCACAGAACTTCACTGAAGTATTATTAGAAATTATATTGGATGTTACAGAACCTGTGTTTCAATGGACTAGATTATAACCATGGTCTGGGTTCATAACACTTAACTTTCCCAAGTACAGCAAATAGTCACTTAACCAGTTCTATAAGGCATCCCACAAAATATGAGTGAGAACCTGGCTCTTGTAGGAATTAATTCAGCATCTAGTTCAAACCATTTTAACAAGAGGAAAAGAGAATGTTCAGTTCAAACACATAGGGGTTTTCCCTTTCAGAAAACACAGGGCAAGCTAAAAGTAAAACAAAGAGCATGAAGCGGTATAGCAGAAATCCTAGTAGAATGCAAAAATTGTGGTTTATTTGTTACAGAGAATGCTTTCTTTTAAAAAATTGGAGGGGAGTATTTTTTACAATGACCAAGATAGACCAAGAATATGCATGAAAGATTATCTCTCTGTCACACAACCAGTCACAAAAGTAAATTTTCTGGATCTAAATCTTTTTCTACGGTCTCTAGTTTTACTAATATTTTTGCTGCTTTTGTTCAAAGTCGGTAATATCCATGGATGTCTTTAAAAAGTTAGACTCTGAACACTGTCTAAACAGGCAGAAGCATAGATTGTTTAAGTAATTAGTTGAGTGTCACAGTGTCACTCTAAATGCAATTACTTGCTCTCCCTAAGATTTCTGTTAGGAACTTGAACAAGACTACATCTAAGTAATGTCCACGTTCTTGTTTAACTGTTACATACTTAATCATGTGTGGAATTAGAAACAAAATGAAAGAATAATGACTCAGTTCCCCTGTTCTACCCATGCAATCTACCACCTTAACTAAAAAAAAAATAATTATTTGAGTCATAGTATGTATTTTAATATTTCTCATGTTTCCATTACTGACACAGGCCAGGATACTGTTGGCCTTCTTGGCCACTTGGGCAAACTTCTGGCCCATATTCAGCTGGCTGTTGGCCAACATCCCCAGGTCTTTTTCTGCTGTGTAGCTCCAGTCACTCTTCCTGAGACCTGGAGTGTCCATGGGGTTGTTGTGACCCAAGTACTTGTGACCCAAGTACCTCACACCATTGGCCTCGCTCCATCAATCCATCCTGCCCAGATCCCCCTGCAAAGACTTCCTACCCTCAAGCATGTTGACACTTGATGTCATCTACAAACTTACTGAGTGTGCACTTGATCCCCTGGCCACAACATTGATAAAAATGTTAAAGAGAATCAACCCCAATAACAAGCCCTGGGGGATACCACTCATGACTTGTTGCCAACTGGATTTAATTCCATTCACCACCATCAGTTTTCCAGGAGAATGCTGTGGGAAACAGTGTCAAAGGCCTTGCTAAAGTCCAGGTAAACAACATCCACAGCCTTTCCCTCATCCATCAAATGGGTCACCTTTTCATAGACAGAGATCAGATTCATCAAACAAGACCTGCCCCTCACGAACCCATGCTAACTGGGCCTGATCACCTGATTGTCCTTCAAGCACCATATAATGACACTCAGGATGATTTGTTCCATGACCTTCCCAGGCACTGAGGCAAGACTGAGAGGCCTGCAGTTTCCTGGATCATTCTCCCAACCCTACAATGAGCAGGGACAACTTCAACTGGATCAGGTTGTTCAAAGCCCCGTCCAATCTGACCTCAAGTGTTTCCAAGTGTGGGACATCCATCACTTCTTTGGGCAACCTGGGCCAGTGTTTCACCACTCTCATTATAAAATATTCCTTTCTTATATCATCTGAATCAACCCTCTTTTAGCTTAAAAATATTACCCTTTGCTCTATCTCAACAGGCCCTGCTAAAAAAGTCATGTCAGCTTGTATTGCAGGTACCCACAGTCTTCTGTTTCAGGTCACTTACTACATGAATGGTCAAAATGGTTTAGTTTATTTTGGGACTTAAACCAGCTAAAATTCCTCTTTTGCATTTTGCATGAACAAATATGAACTTTATATGGTCTAAGGGGGCAAAAAACCTGCCAGTCACTGGATAAATGTTTAAACTTCTTCTTATTATTTTACAGCTAGTGCCCTTTGCTGAAGGATATTTCCTGTGCTGCAGAGTCTGAATTAAAGCATTGTATATTAAGAATGCAATTAGAAACACATGTGTTGTTCTAGGACCTTTCTGTTGAGCAAGTCCTCTGTAAACTAGTCAGGAAGATTTTTAAAAACCCATTTTCAGCATACTTAATTTCTCTGTCTTCCACCACCTTATTACATTAAAGAAACCCAAACAGTTAAGTATCCAGGTTCCAGTTTTGATCCTACAACATATATGACCTAACAACTGTTATTTAATGCATTTTATTAGGCTTCAAAAACAATACAATTCTTTTTCAGATGGCTTATTTCTCTGGACCTTCACAAAACAAGGGTCCTGTGGCTATATGGTAGTACTTAAAGAATCCTGTCATTCATGGATTTCAAATGAGTCATAGAAGAATAACTTGCAGCTTGAATTTTAGCCTAAGGAGTTTCAACCTTGGCCGGTTTGTTCACAGGTAAGTGCAAGCTGTAGCTGAGTCTGGAGCTTATTTCTAACTTACTTTATCCTATTACTGGGTGGAGCATTCCTGTATTAGTTAAACTGCAGAAATTAGTAGCTGAAATGTGAATGTGAAAAGATGAATATCTTAGCTTCCTAACACTTCAGCTGCTGTGTTTCCCGTTCAGACAGTAAAACTCAGCATCTACTTAATTGAGTGGGCATACCCCTGATCAAGTTTAATGACACAAACTAGCTTCAGAGGCTTAACTGGTTGAACAAGAAGCTCTAGGACTGAAACCTGGGCACTGTTCAGGACATAGGGTGGATTTGCAAGACAAATTACAATGTAGAAATAATATATGTAATCAGAGTCTTTATGTTCTAATATCTTCAGTTCAACATTCTATTGCATATAGCAGTGTGTCTTTGATTTCTTTTCATTCTGGTGCCAGTCAAAAATCACACCATTGTTAATAAAAATGAACAAATATATGGAAATGTACAGAGTCATTTTCACTCCTTATGCAGAACCATTAATTATGTTCCTTCTGGTGAGTTTCCAGGAACTCCTACAAATAAACAATGGATTTCCCCCAAAAAGTAAGCAGTTTACTGTTCAGCACGTTCGTGATCTTAGTGGCTTCTTTTTTCAGCAATGGATGAGGAAAAAAAAAATCACTAAGACCTTATTATTTGTTATTAATTCAACCCTTAAGAATCTACCATTAGCAAAATTTATCTTAGAAAGTAGGGGTTCTGATACACCCGATTAGAGATCTTGATTTAGAAGAGGACACTAATGAAAGCGGAAAATTTAGCTTAGAAAATTAACATGCTGTCTGAACATAACTAATAAAAAGACCCGTTGGCCTGTGCCAGACTTTTCCTTTTCACTATTAAGAATGCCAGTCAATGCACACATAGCAAAAACATTCTCTTTATGACTAAGGAAGTATCCCTTTCCTTCATGAATACAGTGCTTTATATTAAGGTTTTACTCCAAAACTCTGTCAAACACAAATTTTTAAACTTTGAAGATCTCCAGATCTCAAAATGTATGTGACTTAGGAATGATAGTCACAGGTTTAATTATTATTCATAAAGTGCTATGTCTCAAGTAGAGTCTCTTAATTAGCTTTGTATTGGCACATAAATTAAAAGCTCTAAAGGCTAGACTTAATAAGTAACAAAGAGCCTGCAAAGATTTTAAAAAGAATATTTTTCTGTTACTAAAAATAATCTGTATTCATGTAGTATGTGATCAAATCTTTTAAATCATATTTTTCTTTTATGTCATATTACTTAAATAACCGTGAACACACAGACTTTTTTTCTATACTATCTAAACCAGTAATTCAGGACCCACTGATAGTCAAGTTAGTGAGACTGTGCAGTGATTGCTCCTCAAATTTATAAACAAAAGAAAATAATTTTGTAATAATTTGATGAGTGACTTTTCATAAGAAAATCCAGAGACGACTGCAGTGCTGAGGTAATGGTGAATAGCCACCCAACAATGAAAACTGGTATTAATTGCAATATTTTTAATATTGCAGTATGAAATAGCATATTCATGATTTTTTATTTTAGGTGGTGACACTCATACAATATTATAGATAGTAAGGGTTTAAAATTTTTCAGGTAAAGAAAATGTTCTTGCCTTTTTAAAATAATTCTTGCAGTAACATCCACTTGCGGATGAAAAGTTCATCTGCTCCTTCTGAGCCTTCAGTAGCAACTATTTCTGAAACCTTCCTGATTAGAGCTTCTCTCAAGTTAGTGTTCTTAAAGTCCTGCTTTTTTCTTATCATTATACTACATAATTTTTCTTTGATTCTTATTATGCAGAACATAAGTATATATTACAAGAGTTCACATACTGCTTGCTAATATCTTCCACCATCTTTTCCTGCCTTGTTCCTAGCAGTCACACTGTTGTCATTCTGTTTTCACACTGTTTGGTGTTCTTTAGTCTGACTTTAACAATGGTTCACTTTTTCATTGACTTCCAAAATAGTACCATTGTCAAATTAAATTCTTGGCCTATGGGTCCTGAAAATAAAAGAATAAACTCACACTGGCCTGTGAGCTGAATGGTTCTTGTGTGAATAGAAGTGTCTCCATTGTTACCTTGGGTCTCTTTTGGTGCTTGAATGGGAGATGAGAATCACCAGAGTACCTCTGCTTGTGATTATAAAGTACAGCAGTACACATGCTGTATTCCAAAGGTCTCTGGCTATCCCTCAGGTAAGGCTACAGAAGCATTACGAAGGTAGTTGCATGTTTAATTAGTCATATTCACTCTCCTGGACACATTCCCATGGGCAGCCATTACCTATATGCATGAGTCTTTAGACTATGTATGGTTTAGATAAAGAAATATGCACAACGAAAATTAAAAAAAGAATGGTGGTTATTACAAGTTGAACAACTTTTTAATAACACAAGTAATCTTTTTATCATTACTTAGCATGAAAGAAGTGTTTGTCTAGAGTCAATGAAAAAAGATATTTGGTTTTTTCTACCAAGTGCAAACTTTACAATTATAGGTGTGTTAGATTTGGCATTAATCTACAATTTTATCCACACATGATCAACAGAGACGAGCTGATGTTACAGGAACTCATCCACCGAGCTCAGATAAGCATGGCTCATTGTGCCTTCAGTCAACTTAACATTTTCCTGCAGGTGCTGCATAATTTATCTGCCGTTAGTATTCTTGCATTGTAGTGAACTTTAGGTCAAAAGGAACTCAGTAGGATTCATTAGGTCACTAGGAACACATTTGCTTCCAGTAGTCACTATGCTATAAGGTTGTGGGCCAAATGATAAAATAAAAATGGTATTTTTTGGTATTTTTGTTTTGATTTACTACCTCAACAAGAGATTTGAGAGTTCCAAAATTTGTTTTCAGCTCCATGCATTTGGCAAACCAGGTTATCCAGCTATAGAAGGACAAGGATAATTAGGTTTTCCTGAAAAGGGCAACTAAATTCTAGAGTTCATGAAGGTCAACAAGCCCAAGTGCAGGGTCCTGCACCTGGGTCAGGGCGATCCCAGGCACAAATACAGGTTGGGTGGAGAATGGATTGAGAGTAGCCCTGAGGAAAAAGAACCGGGGGTATTTCTGGATGAGAAGCTCAACATGAGCTGGCAACATGTGCTGGCAGCCCAGAAAGCCAACCCCATCCTGGGCTGCAGCAGAAATGTGACCAGCAGGTTGAGGGGGAATTCTGCCCCACTGCTCTGGTGAGAGCACTGCATCCAGCAGTGGAGTCCTCAGCACAAGAGGGATATGGACCTGTTGGAACAGGTCCAGTTGAGAGTCATGAAGATTCTCTGAGGGCTGTAGCCCCTCTTCTGTGAGGACAGGCTGAGAGAGTTCGGGTTGTTCAGCCTGGAGAAGAGAAGATTCCGGGGAGACCTTATAGGTCTTTCCACTCCCTAAAGAGGCTCCAGGAAAGGTGGGAGAGATTCTTGATGAGGGGATGGAGCCATAGGATGAGGGGTAATGGTTTTAAGCTGAAAGAGGAGGCATTTAGGTGAGATATTAGGAAGAAAATCTTTAGTGTGAGGGTGGTGAGACACTGGCCCAGGTTGCCCAGAGAACCTGTGGCTGCCCCATCCCTGGAGGGGTTCAAGGCCAGGCTGGATGGGGCTTTGAGCAACCAGGAGTCCCTGCCCAGGGAATGAGGGTTAGAACTCAATGATCTTTAATGTCCCTTCCAAACAAAACTATTCTATGATTCTATGTTCTTGAGGGTAAGATTACTTCTTATTAAATAATAAAAATATATAGAGCGTGTTTGCTTTTTTACTATTGTCAGTTATATATCAGTCTTGATTACTTGGTATCTTTCCATCTTTTTCTCAGAGTTGTCAATTTTTCTCCTGTTCAGCAAATTTCTATATTTTACTTACCTAGGGAGAAATGATGGTAGTTCTTCATTGTCTAGTGTGTATAGGAAAATAATGTAGATTTTTTTCCTTTCATTTTTCTTAGCAGTTTTATGTGTGTGCATATAACTGCTAAATATATTCTGTATCATAAGCTGAAGAACATCCTGACTTTGGAAAATGGCCTCATATATAGCAGAAAGCTACTTATTTCCATCACTGCAGGATAGCAGTTGTTTTGTTTGTTCTTTGACACAGGAAGCCTGGAATTAGAATTTATTAGTGATAGGACTGTATGCATCTGTCCAAAATATATCTCATTATAACTCTAGTCTGCTAAGTAGTTTACACACAAATTTACCATCATTTGAAATATAAACCCATTCTGATAGTGTTGCTCAGTGTTGCATATTCCTATATTCAGAAATTTGCAGTAATTATGATTAGAGCAGATGTTTATAACTTGCAAAAAGACTGAATTATGTTATTTTTCCAGATTATTCTATTCTTAGATCCATGTTAATCAGTTTATTCATAGTTTTTCTTGGGTTTTATTTTTTTTTAAAGCCAATTCTAGAACTCTTAGCTCAATTTGAGTAATTAAATATTGAAAATAATCCTGCATGTATTGTGAATGCATCTTTTAAACACCTCTGGACAGGCTATAGACATTCATATTTCAATGTGAGTTATGGAAGATGAAGGAAACAGGGGACATGTATCTCCCTTGCTCAGAAAGGTCTCACATGCCTTGTCATTCCTGGATTTCCTATTGAGACAGAGACAGAACTGTGCAAACTTTTTTTTTAAATTCAGTGCCCCAGTTTCCATAGGGGAATATGCTGTCATTTGGGGATCAAATTTGTTATCAGCTGAAGAAAAAAAAGATCTTTGGGAATGACAGAAGTGCTCTCAATGACTGTAGTTTCCCTGCAAAGAATGTGCTGGTATTTGTGCATGTATTTTAGGATCTTACATTTTGAAAATATTACTCAGTTTGCAAAATGTATTACAAAAAATGGTACAGGCAGAATCTATTCTATAGAGAATATTTTAAATTTGTAATTTTTTGTAATTTGCCATAAGAATGGTTTCTTATATATGAATGTTCAGTGTTCTCCTATGTTCTGTGCATCTTGCTGTTTTTGCATACTAAAATCTGCTTACATGAGAGTTTCTTCAACTCTCCCAATTTAGTAGCAGTGTTTTCCCGAAGTGCCCTGGACTGGCAAAAGGTTTAAACAGTAATGCTCAGGTATTATGTTACTGTCACGAAAGATTGCAAGCAACTTGCAGAAACAAGCTAGATGGTTGAGATGCACTCTGCAACATCTACTTACATAAATGCAAATAAAATTGGCCAGATGCAATTAATAGGACAAATTTCCACTTGTGTGTCTGAAAAGAAAAACATTTAATAAATCCCAGCTGTTAAGTAATATTCACAGATCATAGTACTCCATCATGAACAGACATTTGATATACAAATTTCAACAAAGGACAGTCAGTAAAGTTATTACTGTCTTTCAAAGTAAGAGTGAATATCTATTTTGATTTTCTAAGCACTTAACATTGCAAACCAAAAGAGATGGAGACCAGTTAGACATGCTAATTTCTTTCCCTTTTCATTTGATTTAATGCATCGACAGCACAAAGGCCCCACCATAAATTATAACCATTGCTTCATCTAATACTTATTATCAAATCCACTGCATATTCCATTACCATAAGAACAAAGAGTAAAACAGAGAGTGGAAGGAGAAAAAAGAATAAAATTATATAGAAGCTAAAGCATAAAATTAAATATTTTGATCAAGGTTGTTTTGTAGGACTACCATAAGACCTGTTGCTGAGTCTGCTGTTTGTAGTTGGTCAAGAACTATCAGTTTTTAACTAATTTCTTCCTCCATATGTTTTGTCCACCCAGTTTACAGACTTCAGGAAGAATTTTCTCGCATTGTACTTGCACTATATCTTGCTGATGTTCACTGTTTTAATAATATAAATGTCTGGCTTTTGACAAAGCCCAAGTATAAAAACATTATCGATTATGAAAAGTCTATCTAATTTTCTATATTAAAGCATTTTTGTGGCTCCCAAATTAGTATCACAGTCACTTACTAGCTTCTTAACACTATTCCACTTTTCATACCAAGCCTTCAAAATTGAAAGGATTTGTTCTGTGAGCTAGAGAGGTGTCTTTGGACAGATGAGATGGTGTTAAGTAACATTGCTCTAAGGAGGATCAAAATTTAGAACATAAATCATCAGTCTTGATCTGGATGTGCCACTTCTTGATATTTAGGAAATTCTGGTAAATGTTCACTTTAGTGATCTAAAGTTTCACAGCCCTAAAGTGAACATATCTGAGTCATGAATAATCAAATTTTCAAAAATATTTTCTTTCCTCTTTCTTGCAGGCAGCCAAACCCCCACAGGCATGTAACGTGGACAGCACACAGGTGCTAGACTTCAATCTAATAAATACTCTCATCGCTTGAATCTGAAAGCTGTATCTCTGTATGCTACATACTATTTATCTCTTTCTTCTTTTTATGAAGACTTTCCTACATTGGTCTTCATCTGTATTTTACTATTTGTCTCTATTTTTTGGTTCAAATCATGTCCCGTCTTTTATAGATTTTTTGACACTGAGTCCTACTGCCAATAATAAACAGAATTTTCCTTCCCCCCATCCGTAGCTGGTTCAGTACTGCTGCTAGTTATACGACATTTCTCTTATTTCAGAACCTTTTTTCTTCATCTGACCATAACTCATGAGAGCCTTTCATGGACCTACAGGCTGTCTCTTGTCTCCTTCTTTCCCTCACCAACCGTTGCTCTCTCTGAACTTTAGTGTTGTTTCAGGTCTTTCACAATAAATAATGCAAAATAATTACCATTCCAGTCACGATGCATATATATAGGGGAATACTGAATTAATGCATTTTTTTCTTTTGAAAATATTCGGTATCTCATTTGTAAAAACACTTTAACAAGAAAGATGAGGGAAGAGTGGAAAAATGGAAGACAGGGAAAAAAACCCAACTCTATTTATGCCCTTCAAATCTCAAGAGAGCAAAATAAGAAAAAATCACTCCCACATATTTAGATAGTCTCTTAGGCTCAAGCAAAGAAGAATTGAGTACATATACTCATATAAATCTCTCTCTTTTCTGTAATGAATAGATGACTATGGAACCACTCACTGATTTCAGTAGCAGGTGTTTTATTGTGGTAGAATTGTAAGGACCCTGTGGTGCTCTGTCACTATCAAAAGTCTTAAGTACTTGTCCCCAAAGGCTCCTCTGGAAGCTCATCACTTTTTGTTGCATTGGGGCCTCTAATATAAATAATATATCAAAACTTAGTAGCAGAGGAATATGCCAATAGACTAGGCAAGCAGGGAAAGTATTTTCAAGACATTATTATAATAGCATGTGAAGACTATCAAGACTCTCCAAAGGACACTGGTTTTTTTCATTATGCTGCTTTGTCAAAACCAAAATTCTGTTGTTGAATTAGAGCTTTAGACAGTCTCTGAAGAATCGTCATCCAAATATATAGATGAGCATGAATTAAACTGTGTCAGCTCTATCTATATACATTATATGGAATGCAAGGAGATTCTTATTTGATTTTATTTTCCTCTAAAATTATGAAGTTTCTTACCAAATACTCTTTTGTCAGTGTCCTGATGTAGCATTATGAGTAATACGGTTCTGTGGATGAAATTTGCACCTGAGTAGACAAAACCAACACAACTTAGGAAATTTAAAAGGATTACAGATAATAGGCATCCTCCAAACCTCTTCATTAACTACTTCTACACCCAAAACAGGTGCATTGTGCAATCATTAAACAAGATGGAGCAAAAATATTTATAGGGATCAAGTTGGAGATACATTGTGCAGTAAAGCACACAGACATGGAAATGGAAGGAAGTTTTTATATCCAGGAGGAAAAGCTTATTCCTCAGGACTGTGAATGCTGCTTTCTAAACTCCCAATGTTTTTAGTCTCAAATAGTGAATGTCCATAATGTATTCTGAGATCCTTCAATTAAAATAGTGTGCTATTGTTTATACATAACCTGATCCTTGAGCCAACCATTTCACAAAACTGGTAGACATGTTAATGTTTAAAAACTTTGCCAGAACTTAATGCAGTTCCAGACCTTATAAAAGCTTCACAGTTCTCCACAGTTTGGCACTTCCTTCAGCCTCAGATGATTGTTAGCTGCCAAAATATTTTCCAGAGCTTTTATTTTCATTTTAGCCTAAGGAAAATACCTTTTCCCTTCCATTTAAAGTTATTAGATTTTAATATTCAGGTCATCCTGCATTTTCTCAAACCTCATTTCTTCATTCTCATCTTTTGCTTAAAAAGTTGCAAAATAATGCATTTCCTTTTTAATTATTTTCCTTGGAAATCTATATAGGATAGTTTTTGAGACAGAAAATATGGCAAAGCTAGCTCATCCTCCCTTGCAGCATATGTCTCTGTAAGATCTTACTGCCAAGAAATCATATCCTGCAAAACCAGACTCACCATTATTCCCAAGGGCTAGAGTTCTCCTCAGTTTTCATTTCAGTTGAGCTAGCCATATCTGCTAATGCTTTCTAAGTTCTTCCAGAAGTTACAAGAAATCTAAGTGGTTTAAAAACATGTCTGGAGGGGGATTGAAGATGAAATAATCTTTTTTAGTCTGAAGATATAAGACAGACAAATACACAAGCTAATACTCAACTTCCTATAATCAACATTCACTATGAGTTTGCTGCCCTCGTTATCTGAGTTATTGTTTGGCACATTCCTTTGCATCAGACATATTTCTTGCCTTTACTTTCTTCTGAGTCTATTCTTTTATTCTTGTTTATGCTGTACATCGTGCCTCAACTGGAAATTTAGATTATGTATTAAGGCAGAATGAGCACCGAATTTGTTAAGAAAACAGTCTTTCAGAATTATTGTATGTATTTATATATTGTGTTTGTACTTGTGTCTTTGGTTATGTCATCTATGTTATATCATATATATTTTTTTGTTATATCAGCTGTCTACATTGAAAGTTGAGAACAATTGGTGTTACACAATTTTCAAAACATGCAAAGATCCACTTGGTAGAATCTAAGGCCAAGGTATGTTAAAAAATTTTAATTTCACTGCATAGGTTTTGATAAGAGTGAAAAATTAATTAATGACCACTGAAACTGTGCCCACTGTTCAGCTACTGTGTGGAACTGTTCCCATGTTTATGGGGCTAGTGCACAGCTAATATGTATCCCATTTCAAACCTGCTGGAGTTGCTGCATTATTCTCTTCAATTTTTATAAGGCTTTTATCATGTGTTAAGTATATCTTATTATGTGGGCTAAGCTATTTCTGATTGCAGAACAGGTGACATATTTGTCTCAAAAAAAATTTTAATATGTTAAGAAGAGCAGGATTTTGTGCTTCAGAAAATAGAACTTTCTCCAACCATTTGGCAGAGAATATATGCAACCATGTGACTCTCACTACAAGGAAGTGAGCCCTTAAAACCTCATCTTCTGCCACAAGTAGAACAAAACTCAATATGAACTCTGAAAATTATAAATGCCTGACGTAAACATACATTAACCCTATTAGCTTTCAGTTTCCTTCCAAGCATCCCTGTCATTCTGCCTTCAACACATTTGGAGAGAGCAATTTACCAGCAATGGACCATGTGACATAGGTACTAACAAACAGAAATATATAATCTTCCAAAATACTCTGTGCCTCTTAAAGACTTCCCAGCCCTTCCTGATTCCAGCCCTTGAGGTCAGATAATGTATGGAAGGACAATTGAGCAATCTCTTCTAACAACCTCCAGTGAAGGTTATTCTAGTGTTTGGTAGAACGTTTTTGCTTAACTACTTTTGAAGTTAAAAAGCTTCTCCTTATTAGCCAACTAGAATCCCGTTAACTAGCAAAGTGAGCTAATTAAGCAGATATTTTAACTAGTTTTCATCAAAAAACATCTAGAAATTCATATTTTACAGATTGAGAGATATATTCAGTTTCAGAATACTGAACAGAGCAGTGGGATGTCCTTTCCGGAGCTCAGAGTCTCCAAAATTGTGTTGCTGATCTTGTAACTTTACAAGATAATCAGTGAAATGCTTAAAATCTTTTATATTTTTGAACGCACATTGGTACATGTTCCTACCATACTCTGCAACCACACCTAGATGATTTGTTAGTTGAGGGTATTGCACACCAGTGTCAACTCACTAATTATAGTCATATGTGGGAAAACCATCATAAGGAAAGTGACAGCTAAACTTTTTACAGTTTTATGAAAAGGAGAAAAATCTGACTTTTCATTTCTTTCTGTGTATGACTTTTGCTTATGGCCAAAGGTAGTTTCCTGGATGCATTAAATCTCAGCAGATATCCAGAAAGGAAGAAAGTAAACATTGAAAATCAGCTCAGAACTGTGTGTCCTTTTGAAGCTGCTTTGCATAATCACTAGTGTTGCTTCTTCTCACTGGCCCAGCCCTGCAAATATTTATGAAAAGCTCACCTTTATACACATGAGTAGTACTATTAAGTACTATCAAGTACAGTGACTTCAGTGCTATGCTTACTCTTGTTTGTATGCTTACAGTCTTTGTAGGACTGAGCCATAATAATGTGAATTAAAATGAGGAAGTGATAGCCATGGGTACATTAGGAACACATAACACTGAATTCTTCAGGACATGGCTCTTGAGACCATAAATATACTTTTTCGTAGACACTGGGCAACCACTACTGGCGGTGTCATCCATTGAGGGCTACACTGCAAAAGTATGTATGCGTTTCCTTTAAAATATGCAAATAGTTGTATAATTATGTTCATTCTGAAAGCTCCCAAAACTCTCCACAAAAACATAATTCTATCCTGGATATTACAGTGTTTCTATCTATAACATGGAAGAAAACCTTCATATTGTGACCAACACCACGGCTACCCAAAAGTGAAAGTGTCCTATGGAATTTAATGTTGACTCAAGACAGAGCATTGCCTCATTATTGCCCAAAAGAGCAAATTCATTGCTTTATTATCATGGCTGTATACAGCTCTAGAAATAAATGAAATAGACTATCAATGTTTATTTCAATGATATAATAAAAATATATTAATACATAAAGAGTCTGAAGAAGTTGAAAGGAAACAAGTACTTATTTTATAATGAAAGAAGAAGAGTGTTCTAGGAAATGATCTGATAGCAGTTTGAAAGGAAGCACTTCTAAGAAAATACTTTCTCGTGCTTTACACATTATGGTAAATATCTATTTGCAGAGCACTTTGTCACAAAAGATCCATCAGAGGAATGAGTTTGAGGGATATCTCCATGGATAGCCATTAAACATGACAGGGTGGATGCAATTTCCAGATAAGAAAATTTGTACATCATTAATTCCAGGAAACTGGGTATTTCAACAGGAGAATCATTCACATCTATATCTATATATCCTTTTCTCTATACATATCCTTTTCTTACCTTCTTCCTTGCTCACCTGCTACTGATGAATATCTGAGACAGGATACCAAGACAGGCTTTTCATCTGGTTTGTATGATTAATTCTCATACTCTAATGCTTCTACTTCCTATTCCCACTTAGTATGTTAAGAGATCTCAGTCCATGAGCAGGTCACAAACACTATTAATCTTCTTCACACATTATATTGGGTTTTTTATGTACAAACCCATATGAGTCCAATCTCTCAGACATTCTAGAGTGTGCTGGCTATATTAATATTAAACTCAACACCTAATAAGACACAGTGCAGATGAGATGCAGTATGGGTTGTCGACCATTGGTGATGACAGTCCAACCCTACTGATCTATTCCTGATAATTTTATTTTGTTATAGATAGAATAGTTGAAAACAATATTAAATATTCTCATTTACTAATTCTAGCTGACATTAATCTAAGCATTTACTATACGGCACTCCAGGAATCATGCTCCACAAGAATTAAAATATTTTGTGCTTTTATCTCTTGTCCTAAAAAGTTACACTTGCATCCAATTTGTGTTAGATTGAAGTGTCCAAGAATCTTCAATGAGTTTTATTTTTCTTCCATGGTCAATTTGTCTTCTTTGACAAAAAAACAGTTCAGGTTAGGATTAGTGGACTATTACATTATCAGTATAGTAATTCCTATAATTAGAGAACCTGTAAGAAACATAGTCACCCTGACAGGTTTCTTATGTTTTAAATTGTTACAAGCATCCAGATAAACGAGGTGCTTTGAGTGACTGCATTTGACATACGGAAATGGAGGGAACATACAATAATTCAGTGTTTTTTAACTTGGTTTTTAAGATATTTGGTTTGGGTTTTTTGTCAGTATTTTAATTTTAGTTTCAGTCATCTCCATCTAAATGGACTGGTGGCTTTTAAACATGAGAGTTTTAGTGAAGTAAATTAATTAAGAGTTGTCACTCTAAATTACAAATATACTATACTTACTAAATATGCCTTGTGTACTGAATTATTGCAGTTATCTAATATTTTATTGGATGTATTTTATACATATAATAAATTTAATATTTTTATTTAATATTTATAGAAAATAAACATATAGAATATAATATAAGATAAATTTTTAATTTAAAGCCTACTACATGATGCAGTTTACACTTGTGCTTGTACAGAAGAGTAAAATGTAATTGAATACAGAGTTAAAACAAGGACAAGTTCAGTTGACTCTGGGATGTTCTAGCCTTAAATCAATCAAAAATACATGTCAAATGGGTTTTAAAATGGAAAAAAAGTATGGGCCAAACAAAACAATATTATAAAATTATTTTTTTACAGTACTCAATATACTTGCATATGTTGAAACTTAAATTCATAAATACAGGATTTCAGGTTAACTAATTATCCTTGATGAGGGGAAGAAAGGTGTCTTGAAGTTGTCTTTCCATTGCTATTGATCTTGGGTTGGATTAAAAGAAACACAGAACCTATGTATGCCAAAAATAACACTATTCTTGTTCTATACTTCTCAACATTTCAGAGATCTTCAGTGAAAATGAGCCTTACACTTAGGGCACACACATCTTCACTCCTTACATATAAAAGCAGAACTTATTTGAGGACTCCTCTCTGGTATGCATTTAACTCCTCTCTGGTATGCATTTAACTACTTGTGAAAAGAGAAGTTTTCTTCTTCTCAGTCCTTGGTCAGTAGGAGAACTGGCCTGAGTGTGCTTAACATTGGTAAGACAACACATGAAATATTTTCATTTTATTATTACAGCTGATCAAGGAATTAATGATTTTGTCTATGTTTGAAGTCATTCTGCAGGGTTTGCCAAGGTTTGGGTCAGAGAAAAGTTCATCAATGAATCAGGCAGTAAAGAGAACGATGGCTCATTTATGTCACTTTGGAAATCTTATTGCTGCTGTGAATTCTGAAAACAAAGAAGCCACCATATGGCTGCATGAAATTGTAAATGTTGATTTACTACTCTCACTGTAGGCATTGGTACAGTCATAAAAATAAAGAAGGAAAACAAAAATACTTTCATCCACCAATGGGCATGTCATGGTTTAACAGATATTGTTAAAAAACTGCATATCTCCCTCATGTTCTACACCATACTCAAAAAGGCTTTCCCTTTGATAAAGAAGGAATATATGATACTTCATTTTGGCAGAACTGTGCTCATGTCCACAATGTTTTTTCCTTTTCTACACCTTCCTATTCTACACTATTCAAATCTGATGTGGTTTATTGGTCAGTTCTTTGCACTGGCTACTGAACACTTAGTCATGTTCTTTAGAAGTTACTGTTTATCATATCCTAATAAATTCAGGAAAATATCTCTATTTGGCATTCAAAACCACCATTTCTCCTGGTAAAATTGCCAGTGTCCATTACTTCCATCAATTCAGTATTATTAGAGTCAATTATTTTGCATAAATATATTTGGGTTTTTATTGACGGATCTGTGCTTGTGCAATGTCAAAAGCATGTGTGTGTTTTCTTTGTAACTAAAAGAGATCATAGAAGATTATTTTTTTTCCCCTTTTTCGTGTAAAAGTGGCATAAAATGTCATTAGTGACCAGGAGAGTTTGCTATCTAGTGCTCTGGAAGCCATCTCAGTGATACACTTTATTCAAATGAATATACATATTTTAAACCATAATTTTTAGCTGAGGAAGAGTAAAAGTATTAATCTGTCCTCCAACAGAGGGAATTCTCTCATCATTTCAGTAATTTTTTGTTTTGTTTCTATCTAGCTTTTTTTTATTTCTGCTATGTTCTTTCGAAAACTCTGGACAGCAATAACTTTCCATATGGAGGGTACATCATATGCAGGTCATGTCCAGAGAGTTATACTTCAAGAATTCTGCCCATGAAGCATTGCACTTTTACGTGAAGAATCAGTCGTACATAAACTGATGAGTTTCCATTCTCACAATCAAGAAAAAAAAAAGAGCTCAAAAGTAGAATATGCAGAAATAGCAACTTCAACTTTGTATGTCAGTAACATGACAGAGGTGAAAATATGGTTAACTACACAGATCTCAACAAGCTGTGCACAGATAAAAATCACATCTAGAATCAACTGTGGTAATTGCTTGCACTTTTAAAAAAAGCTGTAATATGACCAGGCTGAAGATTAAAGAAATGCAGACAAATGGCTTGCATGTCTGGTTGTGAAACTGAACAAGTTTCAAGCAGAATTAGAAAGCCTGGATATTAGCTGGTATTTCCTCTCTTCTCTTCCCTTCCCTTCCTCTTCTCTCTTCTTATTTGTTGAAGTGCATGGCTAAAAATCTGCTCTGGCATTCAGGATAAAGCAAAAGATAAGAATTCTTGTCCATGAATGACACTGTTATCAAAGACTACTGAACAGATTTGTGGGACACAGAGGTGATCCTCCTTGAAGACTTTATAAATTGTTAGATTTCCTGCCAATGAGGTTAGTACTGGTGATTTACTTTTTTTAAAAAAATCAATAGTGTGGTCAGCAGGACTAAGGAAGTATTTGTCCCACTGTACTCGTCACTGGTGAGACCCCCACCTCAAATACTGTGTTCAGTTTTGAGTACTTCACTACAAGAAAGACACTGAAGTGCTGGAACATGTCCAGAGAAGGGTAATGGAACTGGCAAGGGGTCTGGATCACAAGCTTTATAAGGAGGATCTGAAGGACCCGGGGTGTTCAGCCTGAAGAACAGGAGGCTGAGCAGAGATCTCGCTCTCTTCAACTCCTTTAAAGGAGGGTGTAAAGAGGGGAGGGTCAGTCTACTTCCAAGTAACAAGTGATAGGACAAGAAGAAATGGCCTCAAATTGTGCCAGGAGAAGTTTAGGATGGATATTAGGAAAAATTTCTTCATGGAAGGTTAGTCAAGCCTTGGAACAAGCTGCCCAGGAAAAAGTGGTTGACTTACCATCCCTGGAGGTATTTAAAAGACATGTAGATGTGGTGCTGAGGGACATAGTTTAGTGGTGGACTTGGCAGTGTCAAGCTAATGGGTGGACCTGAAGATCTTGAAGGTCTTTTCCAACCTAAATAATTCTATGATTCATATAATAAGGCCAAGTGCCGGGTCCTGCATTTTGGTCACAACAACCCCGGGCAATGCTACAGGCTTGGGGCAGAGTGGCTGGAAAGCTGCCTGGCAGAAAAGGACCTGGGAGTGTTAGTGGACAGCCGGCTGAACATGAGCCAGCA